>JAXBDA010002274.1:0-44180 GCA_036023075.1 Gaultheria prostrata | reverse complement strand
AGGAACATGTAAAGTCTCCAAGACATAGAGATCACCAACTCTACGCCCGGTCCCAATCTGCTTCTTGGACATCCGATCCTGCACAACACAACCAGAAGAAGAGAACAAAACATCAAATCCGGAATCAGATAATTGACTAATTGAAAGAAGACTAAGAGATAACTGAGGAACATAGAACACATTTGGTATAGAAAGGGAAGAAGATGGGGATGATATAATAGAGCCTATCGAGACTACATGCATAGGAGAGCCATTTGCAGTGGAGATACTAATAGGAGTAACAGGAGAGACACAGTACTTAGTAATGACAATGTAGGGGTCATATGGTGGGAGCAACCAGAGTCAAAGATCCATGTGGTAGGTAGAATACCTGTGGTATAGGAACCATGCAAACCTGACTGTGTGGTAGTCATGGCAGATGCTTGTGAATGACCTCCCTGAGTAATAGCCAAATATGCACGAAACTACTGATAGTCCTCAAAGGAGGGATACTGCTGAGTACCATCAGTGGCAGGAGCTGTGAAGGCAGTCGGAGGACGAGAATACTGTTGTGTGGGCCGAGAAAACTGCTGTGTGGGCCGAGAGGAGATGGAGGGCTTTGGACAAGATGTGCTACCTGACATCTGTAACAATTTTGGACATGTATGCTTCCAATGCCCTTTCTGACGACAAAAGCTACACTCATCCATAGCAACACGGGGTTTAGGTTTGCCTGTAACTTGAATCAAGTGAGAAGACGGTGTAGGCAAGAGAGGTGCCATATACGAGGTAGGCTGAATCGGTGGAGCAGCAAATACAGATTGAGAAGGCGATGCGACAGACCTAACCTTGAATCTGGTTTCCTCAGCTATGAGCTCATGAACTGCTCCATCAACCGTAGGTTTAGGAGAACGATGAAGCATCGCCCCACGGAGAGGCTCAAACTCATCACGAAGAGCCATGAGAAACTGTACAAGACGCAGTTTTTCACGGTATTCCACATAGACCTCAAGGGACTGCAATATTGCTGGTTCCATTAATGCCACTTGGTCCCAATATTGTCTCATTTCATTGTAGAATTCTTGAATGGTTTTATTTCCCTGTGTAGCACGTCGAATAGAACCCTCGAGTTCATATTGCTTTGCAAAGTTGGACTCAAGATACATCCTCTTCAAATAATCTCAAACTTCCTTAGCCGTGTCATATTTTGAGAAGTTCATACCTATGCTAGGTTCAACAGAGTTGTGAAACCATGTAAGGATTTTGGCATTTTCAACTTCCCATTTGGCAAAGTCTTTGACATAGGTCTCAAGTTTCTTTGCATATTCAGGATCCTTGGAGTCCATTGGAGAGGGTTTCACAGCAGACCCTGCTATATGGCCCCATATTTCCTTTCCAACAACAAAGTTTTTGAAGACACTAGACCAATAAGAGTAGTTTTGCCCAGTCAAACGAACACTGATTGCTCTGTCTTCCGCCATAGTGATCAAATACGAGATATATTACCAGCAGTGAAGTACAGATCAGACAAGGAGGGACCACGCCTTAACCAGTGCTACAAGGAAGACCGAAAATAGCTTTTCAGAGGTCGTTGACAGCAGAGAAGGGGTCGTCAGAACTCAGAACTTCAAGCCCTAACAGCGATGTGCAGTAACAGTGTTGAAGATGGTCGGAAACTGCCAATCTGTGGTCGCCGGTAACTGGGTAGTGTTCGTCGGAGGTCGTCGGCTTGTGGGTAGTGCTCGTCGGTGGTAGTCAATGCAGTAAGTGTAGGCGTTAGAGGTCGTTTGGTTGCAGAGATGTGATGGAGAGAGGTGTCGGTGCTGTATGGGTTACTGGGTTACGTTATAGAGAAGGGAGAGAGAGGATCGATGGGGAGAGAGACATGCAATCAATGAGAATAGCTCATTCCTGGGCTCTGATACCATGAAACTTCCGAAGGAAGAAGAGCGACGTACTTTCATATATTTGAACTACTGCTATTACAAAAGAGAGCCAGATTAATATAGCCCTAAAACTAAAAAGACAATACAACCCTTGACTTAGAAAAAGATTACAAAAGCCACACTAATATAGAAGGAAAATACACAATAGAACCCTATATTTTCCTATACTTTCACAGTTACTACATCTAACGTCTCTGGAGAGGTTACAGATAGCGAACTGCGATAACCTAAGGTCTTATTTTGAAGACACAAAAGTAGCAGTATTCAACCGCCTAACCTCCCTTGTACAGCTTTACATTTTTGGTTGCCCTGAGTTGAGATGTCTGCCAAAGGGGTTGCTACAGTCAACCCTTGATACATTAGAGCTGGAATGGTGTCCGACATTAATAATGAATGACCCGGATGAATTGTGCAGCCTCACATCTCTTCAGAATCTGACAATCAAAGGGTGTCCAAGATTGGCAAGTTGTTGGGGGGAGGGGTTGTTCTCCCTTAGCAACCTTCGAAATTTGGTGATAGGTGGATTCTCATCAGAGCTTGAACATTTCCCGTGGCCCTCCACAAGTGCTTCTGCTTCAAACATAGCGATTGTCCAATAGTGCCCCTTCATCTCCCTAGAGTCTCTATCTTTATATGGTGACGGAAAGATCAAGCATCTGCCTGATCAACTTCAGCACCTCATTGCCTTGAAAAAGTTGGAAATTAGAAGTTTCACGAAGTTGGAAGCCCTCCCAGAGTGGTTGGGTAACCTTTCATCTCTTCAATCCTTGGAACTTGGGAAAATCACTAACCTGATGAGTCTGCCCTCACTCGAAGCAATTCGACGCCTCATCAATTTACGGAAGTTGGTTGTGAGTGATTGTCCCCTCCTAAAGGACAGATGCGAAAGTGGCGAAGAGAAGCACAAGATTGCTCATATTCTTTCTGTCGAAATATGAGGTACATTTTTTGTGAATTACCTTATTTCATGGTTTCTTCTTCTTCTGTTAGGGTAATAATGTAACTCACTCAATATTCATCACACAAAAACACAACCGCTTCCACAAGTGATCTCATCGGCCAACGTGCAACATATTTCACAGCTCCCACTCTGTAATAGCCCTCATTTGTGTCTGTTTAACTCCACTTGAAAGAGACACTCCAGTGCATTGTATATCTAATAATTGGCATGCTAAAGTTTGAACAGGTATAGTTTAGGAATTTTATGTCGATGTATCCTTTTCCCCGGCCATGTCAGTTTATTCATGCACCAATAGCATCCCAACGATGAACAAAAGCTCCTTCGGGTTTTCTTTTGCCATTTTTTTTAGTTTTACATACTTGAGAACCCCATCATTTTGCTGATCCTAATCGTGGATTCCAACAAATTCAAGAAGTGTGTGTTTGCATCATAAACAAAAATAAACTGTTTAATCATTGCAATGGCAGGAGGATAAAACATACAATTCTTGAATTTTTTTTTTTGTTAAATCAGGTGGCCCGGCCTAACAGACAACTCCAGTAATCCTAGGGACCTATCCCATCGTCTACTAGCGAGGATAAATGGTCGGATTACATCATAACAACCAAAAGAGGTGTGTATTTTTCATTTAGTTTTTTTTTTTTAGCATTTTTCCATAAAATATACCACTTTTTTCAATTCTTTTTTCTGAGAATAATTTGTGCAATATTTTTTTCTTAACTGTTTTCGTAGAAGAGTACTTGGTGGGCTTTCCACTCTATGAAGAATGTCACTTCGAGTTCTCAATGTCGGTAACCAACTGTCGAAGCAAGGAAACTTTGGTGAAGGAGACAATCTTTCCTAGATTTTGAGAGGGAAAACATCTAAAGAGAGAGATCAGAACTGTATCCGTTACTGGTATGTTATTCATATTCCTCATTTTTTTCCCGGTGTTTCTGTTTTATCTTTTGGTTGTTATACCGTCAGTGTAATTTAAATTGAACTTTTGCAAACTACATACTTATAATCTTAGAATAAATGCTAAAAAAGATTTTGTTGGATTTGCATAAATCGTTGTTGACGTACTTTCATCCATAGGACTGCAATAGACAGAATATTTCAAGTGTTGTGATGAAAATACAATTGCATAACGCATTGTCCATTCTGTTATAGTTATTTTCTATGATTTAATCAATTCTAGTTCAAAGACTTTTGCTGTAACTTTTTTATGTTCTTGGCCACATTTTAGGCAATTGAATTGTTCTATACAGAATGCTGGCGATTTAACTTCAGATGTTCTTTCGTCAACTGCACACGAATCGCTTGTGCCCCATGCACTAGTGACTAGTGAGAATGAAATATGAATAGTCGATTGTTGGTACGTGGGATTCACATGAGTGGTAGGTTCCACAAACTCCAAGTGAAAGTTTGTGCCATTGTTGGTACAACTGTTTGTGTTTGTAGCAAACTTGTGGATAACAATGGTTAACTATACGTTAGCTCAATTATTAACTGAGTAAGGTTGCCATGAGTATCTGACGTAGCCAAATTAGTGTATGCAGTACTGTTTAAACATACAGATGTCATTTGGACACAGGTTCAACCTGCTTAAAAGTTGAATTCTATGCAAATCTAGGCCTCCAGTGAAAAAGCTCAAGTTGAAGCCTGAAACCTGCCATGTTCTGAGCAGTGACTCAAATTACTTCCGCTCAGTTCTTTTATACCCTCAATTCAACTACCAGCGGCATGAGATATTGTCCAAATTACCTAGGCCTATTAGAGAGCAGTTTATAAAGCACAAAAATATGTTTCTCGGTGGAACTGTTAGGATTTTTCGAACCCCACAACATCCCTACGGATCTTGGGAACAATGAATCACAGAACGAAAATAAATAATCGTGTGTAATGAAAACTGGAAAGAGTACAAGTCACGGGAGCCACACCAGCCCACTATGAAATCGATCAAGAGTACAAGTCTTCTCGCAACCTCTCTGAGATGTGCGTTTTTTCTTGCCTCTCTCTGTTCTTCTCTAAAAACGTCTAACCCTAATTACATGCTTACTGCAATATAAATAGGTCGGGCCCTATGGCCGAATTTACACACTGAGGTCCAAAAATATCGTTTGCGCTATAGTCCAGGATGCTCCTAAAGTCACATCCCGGACTGCGAGACACTCGTGTCCCGTGTGGGCTCCGCCCCCACACTCCCGGACTAAACCACTGCTAAAGGTTGTCAACAGGAATCGATATTGGCATTTCCACCCCGTGTTCTCTTGACAGATTCCTTTTGTCCATCGTGTGTCTGGTATCACATGCATATGTAGGTCACGATCGTTTGTTTAGCTTGTTATTACCTGTGCATTTTTAAGTAAACCTATATCCCCCGTTGAAATAAATAAGTTACTAATATTCCACTGGTGTCCGCTGTGAAATGAGTGGTCGTGAAGTGAATTATTTCCTACTACGTTTTAAATTTTTTTTTGCCAACTATGTACTGGCTGACCTAAGATAACAATATGCTTCAAATGCTGCAAAGGAATCAACCAAAGTATTAAGGAAAGCTGAAAGTGAATACAAAGGCCACTGCTCATTGAGTCATTGCTAAGCCGAACCCGAAACCTATTGTGTACAATCCGTTCACTAGGTTCCATGTATTTGCAGTTTGTTTAACTTAATATATTGAATTCGCGCTCTTAAGCAATTGCAAGGCAAGTTTCAAAAAGCTGTGTTTTATCTGGACAGGGTGATACATATTGTCGGACTTTCTGTCATTCTCGTGTGATGCTCTTTACGTTGTTTTGAAGCATATAAGATACTCAAGTTGCAGAGGACACTTACTGCCGCAGCAAAGGCCATTATGGCTAGAAAAAGGGATACTCAGACTGTTGTAGATATCATACAGGTTTGTCAGGGTCCAGGAGATGCAGTTCCTGGGATTGTAATACCATCATAGGCAGCCCATGCATGATGAACTCTGAAGTTTTTTATGATCTCCTTAACTCCATCTGTAAATTGAGTCCGAAAGGAACAAAATTTCCATTTGTTTCCACCGAGACATCCAAAATATTTTTTTTTTGTTTTTTAAGGGACTGAATCAAAACACTTGTTGAATCACTAGTGGAGTAACGAAATGCCAGTGTTTCCAGCAAAACACATAAAAACAAACGAAGCATAGAAAAAACAAAGGGATTTTTTTTTTTCTTTTGGTAAGTACAAAAAAAAGGTTATCACTGCAGATTTGGCAGATAAGTTTTATTTTATGTTGCTCAACATTTCTTGTGTTTTGGACCTCATTTTGTTTCGTCGTAGTAATATTTTGGAAATGTTTCGGAATTTTCGCTGATCTTGTTCCCTCACTTGGCTTGCATACGTTGCGACTCATGGTTACTTGGGTAGTGTTTGAAATCAGCTTTCTTTGACCACTACCACAACAGAAATGCTACATACCCAGAATTTTTACCCAGAAAATGTAATCAGTGGCTCAATCATCCAGAAATTGTAATTAGTGACTCAGATTCCTTTGGGGTGAATCTAGGTAAAAATTCTGGATACTTAGCATTTTTCCCTGCCTCAAGCCTGTATTGGCTGGCCAAAATCTGTCAAACCAGGAAATCCATGTTTGATTTGACACAATTTGTTACTCAAATTGTGGTTGCACAATCCCTCCGCCCTTTTTAATTATGTAATTTTGTAATTCTAACTTATTAATGAGACATCATCATTACATATTTTACATCAACTTTTCTTCGACTTTTACATCCAGTTGCTTTTCAAAATGACAAAAAAATAATTACTGAGACGGTCCAAAATAGAATACCTCATTCTTATTTGGGAATGGAGGGAGTAAATGATAGGATTTTGTCATTTGATTGAACCGGATGTTTCAGGTCACCGTTGATTGACTTGATGAAGTCTAATAATGTTATGCATATTGTAAAGTATGGAAGTCTGAATAAAATTATGCATGAAAAGCCATGTAAAACTGTGAACTTGGTAGAGATTTGAAGTCCTTATGAAGAACACTGTGAAAAGGTGCGACTCACTAAGAGACATGAAGGTTATCATTTAGTATGCCGCAGTTCGATGTTTAAGATAGTATAATTAATTAATTATGACCACTACATGAGTTTCCATCCCGGTCACTTTGTGGGATATGAATATGAAGAAACTAAGATGTTTTTATGTTTGTTTTAAAAGAAAATTATGATGAAAGCATTTACTTTTATAAAATTTAAGATATATGCTATTTCAACTAATTCATTCTAATCTGTTCCATCCAATGCCTCATTCTTATTTGGGAATGGAGGGAGTAAATGACAGGATTTTGTCATTTGATTGAACCGGATTGTTTCAGGTCACCGTTATGCATAATGTATAAGTATGGAAGTCTGAATAAAATTATGCATGAAAGCCATATGAAAACTGTGAACTTTGTAGAGGTTTTGAGTCATTATGAAGATCATTTGGTATGCCGCAGTTCGATGTTTAATATAGTATAATTAATTATGAATACTATGTGAATACTACCTGAGTTTCCATCCCGGTCACTTTTGTGGGATATGAATATGAAGATACTTAGATATTTTTATGTTTGTTTTAAAAGCAAATTATGATGAAAGCATTTACTTTTATAAAATTTAAGATACATGCTATTTCTTTTAAATGTACGAAGACCCAATTGTGATTTCTGCTTTCTTTTTCTCAACTGCTTCAACTAATTCATTCTAATATCTGTTCCATCCAATGCCTTCGTCTTATTGATGTTACGCCTCCTACTAGTTTTTATAAATCACGCAACCTTCCCTTCCAGTATACGAAAAAGCTTGCCAACAAAGATACTGGGAAGACGATTCGGCCTTGTTGGTTTTACTGCTTGAAAGTTGGAGTTGAGATTTTATTTTGAATTTCAAATGGAAACAAATGAGCGGTGCCTTATTTTGACTGAACAATGGATCCACTTCGACCACTTACTACCCACTTTGACTACAAAAAATGAAAAGAAAACCCCATTCGGTGTACACGTGGAAGTTGAAATGGAAATCCCATTCATGTGGATGTGGACCCCATTCACCAGTAGAGGAAATGAAAACCCCATTCAGTGGACCCCAATCAGTGCAGTCACGTGGACCCCATTGAGTTTACTATTACAAAAATTCTACCAAAACAGGAAACGGAACAAGGCCTAAATTTCTTCATCGTATTGTTTAGTTTACTATATTCTTTAGACTAGAGTTGTCGAAACTGCCAAGTATTGAGCTTTCAAGTATTCTATCGTATCTAAAACGAAATCGCTTCATCGTATCTTTTAGTTTATTACTACATTTTGGAACTAGAGTTGTCGAAAACTGCCAAGTATTGAGTCTTTAAGTATCCTATCATATCTTTTAGAAGTCTTGGTACTCGATTTCTTCTACCCATTAACAAAGAAACTAGTATTGTAGTCCCTTTGGTATACCAAACCTTACGTCGCTTTTGTAAATTATTATGTTTTAAAATTGGAGAAATTTCAAAAATGCACCTGATATTTTCATAAATCACAAATAGATACCTAAACTTTTTATTTTATCAAATAAATACCTGGACTATCTTAAAAGTCATCAATTTCACTCCCGCCGCCCACTTCCATTAAGAATCAAACGGAATCTATCCCTTAATCACACTCTTACCCCTCAGAATTGACCCAATTCTCAATTTTACACCTTGAAATATTTTTTTCCCAATTTCGACCTCTCTCTCTCTCTCTCTCTCTGTATATATATATATATATCCTCTCCCTCCTCTTTCCTCTCTCACTTCCCTCATCTCTCATACCTCATTATCACTGTGGACGAACACGTCTCAAATTTTTTCGAAGGAGAGAGAAAATGACAGTTAATTTGTTCGGTCCACAAAACGAGGAGCTAAAAAAAATAAGTCCTTTTAAAATAAAGAGTTTAAAATTTTTTAAAATGATTAGTATTTTTATAAAAATATTATTTTCCGAAATAAATTTTGTTGGATAAACAATTATTTAAAAAAAAAATGAGATATTTTTTTGAAAAACATTTTTTGAAACACAATTTTTTTTAAAAATAAAATAATTTTTTAGATTTTTTTGGAATTTTTTTTAAAGAAATAAAAAAAAATGAAAAATATTTTTGAAAATTTAATTTCTATTATAATAGTTTCGAAAATATTTTTTGAGAACAATTCCAATATCATCCGAATATTTTCGTTTAATAAGCCCATATTTGGAAATAATTATTTATCTAAAACAATTTAATTTTTTTAAATTGTTTTCAAAAAAATAAATGTCTAAAGAATTATTTCGGAAATAATTCATTAAAAATACTTTTTTTGTTAAAAAATTAATATATTTTCGGAGAAACTTTATTGTTTATTTTTTTTTAAAATGTTTTCAAAAAAAATTTTTGAAATATTTTTTTAAAAAAAAATCTGATTGTGATTTTTCTGAAAATTCATTTTGAAAATTTTCTTTTCAAAGTAAATGTTTTCCGAAACTAGTTTTTGTTTTTCCAAAACTATTTTCAACAAATATTTTTAAAAAGTGGTTCTTTAAAAGAATATTTTTCTTGCTTTTCTAAAAAACTAATTATTATTTTAAAAGACATTTTTTTAACTATTTCTTTTTCAAAAAATACTGTTTTTGAAAAATAAAAAAAATTATCCCATAAATAATCCCACGCGAATAAAAAAAACTTATTATTTTTAGGTCCTCGTTTTGTGGACCGGACAAATTATTTGTTATTTCTCTCTCCTTCAAAAAAATTTGGGACGTGTTCGCCGATGGTGAGAATGAGGGAAGTGAGAGAGGAAAGAGGAGATCTAGAGAGAGAGGGGGGTCGAATTTGGGGAAAAAATATTTCAACGGGTAAAATTGAGAATGGGCTAAATTTAAGGGGTAAAAGTGTGATTAAAGGGTGGACTTCGTTTGATTATTAACGGAAGTGGACGGCGGGGTGAAATTAATGATTTCTAAGATAGTTCAGGTGTTTATTTGATAAAATGAAAAGTTCAGGTAACTATTTGTGATTTTGAGGAAATGTCAAATGCTTTTTTGAAATTTTCCCTTTAAAATCAAATCACCAGGATATCGGTTTCAAAACAACTGCTTCTAGCAAAATAAAATAAAATAAAAAACTTGGGCTCTGTTTGGTACTTAAGGAAAATGAACGAAAGGAAAGGAAAAAACAAAATTCCTCTTCCTTTGATTGGTTTGAAAGGAAAAAGAGAAGAAAAATAACTAAACTAAACTATATTAACTAAAAAGTTTTCTCCTAACTTTCCTCAATCTTTCCTTCTCGTTTCCTTTCTTTTTGTTTCGTTTCTTTTCTTAACTACCAAACGTCACTTGACCAAAATCATGGGTTACATAATAGTACGTGTTATGGCACCACTCGGGTACAATTAGAGTCAATTGACCCCACGCCATTCATTTTTTAATTGGGGATGTTATAATATTGGGTTTAATTATGTTTACCCACTTCAAATTGGGATAATTTTAAAAAAGCCCCTGAACTTTCAGTCAATTCTCAAAAAAAACACCTGGATTTCAGCCGTTCACAAAACAACACCTGAACTTTTATCCCGTCAACAAAAAACCCTGCCGTACCATTCCGTCAATTTCTTGATGGATGGCGTTTAACGGTAACTTATGGGTAAAATAATGATCCAATGGCACAATGGATCAAGTAGTTACGGGTATCCGATTGAGCTGATTTTTCCTGAGCTTACTTAAAAAATTATTTTAAAATTAGTGAACGGTTCGAATTTTTCGTGTGAGACCCGTAAATGGGCCCCACAAACCCAATTGATTAAGTTATGTCCCTTGTGCACAAATGGGTTAAATGGGGCCCCATTTGAAAAATCCGAACTGTTCACTAATTTTAAAATAATTTTTTAAGTTCGGATTCTGAATGAAAAATTGAAACAATGGGTCAAGCACTTATGGGTATGCGATTGAGCTGATTTTTCATGAGCTCACTTTAAAAATTATTTTAAAGTTAGTGAACAGTTCAAATTCTTTGTGTGGGACACGTAAATGGGCCTCATAGACCTATCTGTGCACAAGGGACTGTAGGGCCCCAAAGACCCAATTGATTAAGTTAAGTCCCTTGTGCATAGATGGATCTGTGGATCCCATTTACGGATCCCACATGAAAAATCTGAACCGTTCACTAGTTTTAAAATAACTTTTCAAATGGGCTCAGGAAAAATTAGCTCAATGGCATACCCGTAAGTGCTTGATCCTTTGTTAAAAGGGGCACTTAAATAATCATCCTTTTATCCACATGGAATTAGAAAATCATCCTGAGTCTTTTAAGGAGTTATGTTTTCATTCCGAGATTCAAATAAACCCTAAATTGACCTTTACATTATATATAAATATATAATATATAACATATTAGGGGATTGAGGACTAAATTAAAAGTTGTATATAGAGGTGGTAGAAAGTGGACCATTTTAAAAATTATGGGGTCCTCAACTACAATTATGGGATTTGAGATAAAACCCAATCCCTTATATCTCGGCTCCATATCAATTCCATCCCTAATTCTGTTCCACATCAATTTCATCCCTAATTAACACCAGAATTTCCAAATCAAACACTCGTCCATCCCACCATCCTCTTTGGTATGGGATTCAGCAAATGGGTAATCAAAAAGGCCTACTTTTTCTGACCGCATCATATTGACAAGGGCTTGTAGATTGAAAATTTGTCGTCGCTCATGTAGTTGTTCATAGGTCTTTGACATGTGATCCCAAGATGATTCAATCAATATTGTTGAGCCGCTTGAGCTTGAGCGGGCTGGATGAGTCATTGATTCCATGGCCATAGTCCGGCGGAACGGAAGTCATTGTCACTAATCAAGACAAAGCTCTAAACAACATCACAGCCGTCGCTGATTTTTTTTTTTTTTTTTGTGTAGATTAGGAATTATTCTCTTGCAAGAAACACCAAATAGGATCTCCTCGACGTCCGACCATCGTCAATCGACTATCGCAACATCGGGGTCCAAAATCGTCCACCTTCGCCGGAAGTTTTCGTGGTCTGAAAACCGGCGTACTTCACCAGTCCGAGAAACAAATAGCCGTACCAAATCAGCCATCTTCACCATCCTTTCGTGGTCCGATAGCTTCACCACTGGGAGTCCCAAATTGTCGGTCCGACCAGAACCCTCCGAATCAAGATTTTGCTTGTACTTTTTTTTTTCCGTCCATCTTGCTTGGCATGAAATTTACTGCTTTTTATGGTCCGTTGACTTGTTAATTATTTTACCATATTTGTGGGAAGATATTTTACCATGATTCAAGCAAACAATTTAATGGTAAAAATAATGTCAACTTTTTTTTATCAAAATTTTGTGTTATCCGGCAATTTTTTTTGCCATAACCACTTAAATGGTGAACAATTTTTTTTTACCATTATTCAATGCAACAATGTTTACCTAAAGTAGTAATTTAACATGTTTTAAAGGATAGTTTTGCAAGAATTTTACCTGTTTTCTAGTCTGTTTAATGTTGATTATTTACCATATTTGTGGAATAATTTTCTACCATGATTCAAGCAAACAACTCTAAATGTAAAAATAAGGTAAACTTTTTTTACCATAATCTTATGTTATCCCGCAAATTTTTTGCCATAACCACTTAAATGGTGAATAATTTTTTTACCATTATTTAATGCTAAATCTGTCCAAATCATATACCTAAACTATCCCACTACCTTTTCAAAAACCCACCACTTTGAATTCCACGAGTTTGAATTCTATCCGGATTATTTGGTCTATTATTTGGTAACTGAAATATCCTCAAATATTCCACCACTTTGAATTCCATCCTCCCCAAATTTCGGTGCAAACTTGCTTAAAATTTTAGAAACAAAATCATCCGTAATGTTTTTTTTTGGCATTACACACATCAGTTATATATGAGAAATCGTGATCCCGCCAATGGCAATGGCAGTGTTACCAAGAACACAGGGTAGTCCACTATTTGAATTCCCACTATTTCAAAAACTCCCTATTTTTCGGCATTACACACATCAGTTAGATATGAGAAATCATGTCACTATTTCTAAACTCCTTTGATTTCGGCAAAGCATCAGATTCGGTTACGTATGGGAATAAATGATCTTAATTACCTCATTTTGAATCCCTCCCAATTTCAAATAATTCTTATTTTTAGGTAGTTCCAATATTCTCTCCAAAAAATTAGGAACCGATTGTATGTGGTTATGTGTATAACATAATAAAGGTAATAATGGTAAATCAAATAGGAAGGGGATGGAAACATAAACCCTAAAAGTGGGCAGGATGAAAACGTACATGGTGTCTAAAAAAAGAATGATTATTTAATTAACTTTTGTTTAAATTTTTCATTCAGAATTCTGAACCTTGAATT
This sequence comes from Gaultheria prostrata, assembly GCA_036023075.1. Classification (NCBI taxonomy): domain Eukaryota; kingdom Viridiplantae; phylum Streptophyta; class Magnoliopsida; order Ericales; family Ericaceae; genus Gaultheria; species Gaultheria prostrata. The sequence continues at coordinate 30,911 of JAXBDA010002274.1, read as the reverse complement.
ATGAATGAAAAACTAAAACAATGAATCAAGCATTTTCGGGTATCCGATTGAGTTGATTTTTTGATGAGCACACTTGAAAAATTATTCCAAAGTTTGTGAACTGTTTGGATTTTTCGTGTGGGACACGCCAATGGGCCCCACAGATACATCTGTGCTCCAGAGATTTGCGAACATAGTCGTCGGATTCTAAAACATGTAATTTAAATCTTTAATAGTTACCGTTAAGCACCATCCATCAAGAAATTGACGGAATGGTACGACAGGATTTTTTTGTTGACGGAAAAAAAGTTTAGGTGTTGTTTTGTTAACGGCTGAAGTCCAGGTGTTTTTTTTTAGAATTTGCTGAAAGTTCAGGGGCTTTTTTGAAATCTTCCCCTTCAAATTTCTAATGGGATCTTTCTATTGGCAGTCCATTGAGATGACAATAGGGCAAGAGCAAGACACAAAAACACACATTTCAGTATATTTTTCATTTTACTATACACTTTTATACATTCATATATATATTTTTCACAAATTTCAATACGATTGTTAAACCTTAACGATAAACCAATGGTTGATTTTAGAATTTTCCTGATTTACTCAATTTCTAATCTCTAACCCACTTCAAGTGGCCAATTGAACACCGGAAAAATTAAAACGGAGTAATACAGGTAGTAATTTTAGTTGAATTTAATTTTGTTCACTCTCCTTAAAAGAGGGTGAACAAAAACCTCCCTCTTATTGATTGAAATATTGTAGGTTCCATAAAAAAGTTATGTCATCCCATAAAAAAGTGATGTCATCTGTGTATTGCAGGGGTGAGACCTATACCTTTTCAACTAATAACAAGGAGGGTTTTGTTCACCGTGAGGGTGAACGAAATGTACTCATTTTAGTTAGGGAATTGATATTGACACTCGTTTTTTTGTCTCTATTAGGTGAAGTTACTAAACTACCATTGTATTTTGAAAGCAAGAAAAAAATGTAATTATAAAATACATGGGTGATTTAATAACTTCACATAATAAATAGGAGTATAAAATGGAGAGTGTCAATATCAATTCATGTACCTTTAGTTATACGGTTATAATGCTGGTGATCTTAAAAAAAAAAATATATATATATATATATATATATATATAGAAGTTATAATGTCTTGAGAATCCAGTAGTAAAAGTAGTCCATATCTAACAAAACAAAAACAGAAAACGGAGGGAAATGAAAATCGGGCTTCTTCTTTCTTCAGAGCACACTGAGAAGTTTGTGTCTCTCCACCCTTCAAAACACTTTTGAACTGTTCAGATGTAATCTCCAGGATGCTTCTACAGGGGAGTCTCTCTGCCTCCCCAACCAGGTATTAATATACAATTCAATCGTTCAACTTCAACCCTCATTTTTTATTCTTTGAGCTCCAACTTTCAATAATCTGGTTGTAGATTGGATATTTGGGTGTTTCTCTCTCTCTGCACATTTTGTCAAGATTTCCCCCAAAACGTAAGAAACCTCTCTCTCTCTCTCTGTTTTAAGCGATTCGATTATAGGATAATTTGTTTTTATATATGTATACATAAATCTATTTTGGTGAAAGATTGATTATTATATGAATAATGATATATACACAAACTTTGTGTCACAATCAACCACAACCCCACTCACATGGGGTGTGGGGGCCACATGTGGGACCCACACCCCGTATGAGTGGGGATGTGGTTGGTTGGGGCACAAAATTTGTGTCACAATCATTTTTGTTATTATATATGCTGATATGGAAGTTGTGGATTGGGAAAGTACAACCAAATTCTATATTGTTTAATTTTCTCTTTCAAATTCTATGTTGGCCCAGTTTTTCACTTGATAAAATCTAGTGAGAAAAACTTTGATAAAATCTCAGATTTTTGCACTAAAAAATTTAAGATTTTATCAAAAAATTTCCTCACTTGATAAAATCAAATCAAATCTTTGTAAAATTTAAATTTTATCAAGTGGGAAACTGGGCCGGTTGCCTTTCTTTGTCTAATTCTTGTCCTAAGTACCAGATTCCATACCCATATTTATATTTGTACATGATGCAAAGTTAAACAACCATCACTTATCAAAAAAAAAGTTAAACAACCATCTCTTTGTATTCTTCCGATTAAAAACAATCCGACCAGTGGAACTCCTTTCTCCATTGCTTTAAGCTACCGTGATTGGAAATGGCATTGGAGGGTTAATGGTGTAGGTGATATCTGGGGACGATTTTTCGTGGATGTTTTTTTGTCACTGACAACAATTAAAAAAATAAGGTAGCAAAAACTAGCTTTTCGTAAATTTTTGGCTACTTTTTTGTCACTGAAAAAAAAGGAGTTTTATTCCGTTATACCCCTCAAACTATACATTATTTTTTTACTTCGTGCTCAAACTATCAAAATTGTTTATTTCAACCTTCAACTGTGACATTGCAATCTATAAAGTCCAATTTTTAACTTCTGTTAAAAACCCTAACGGAAAATGGGTCATGTGCACATATTAGTATGCACAGGTCGCTCTATGGGGCCCACTTCAGTGTCGCACATGAACAATCCAAGCTATTCATTACCATAAAATATGTTTTAATAGAACCATTCGAAAAACCAGTTCAATCAAATAATTCTCAGTGCTTGATCCAATCTTTAGATTTTTTATATCTCTAAACATTTAATAAAAAATTGAAATGTAAGATCAAGCAATTAAAATTATCAGATTGTACTTTTTATTTTTACAAATCACTCGAATATATATTTTGAAATTAATGAATGGATCGGGCTGTTCATGTGGGACCCCAAAGTGGGCCCCATGTCGCAATTTGTGCGCAGCACATAACCATTTTCTGTTAGGGTTGCTAACAGAAGTTAGAAATGGACTTAATAGATTGAAATGTCATGGTTGGAGGACAAAATAAATTGTTTTGGCAGTTCAAGGACGAAGTAGAAAAATGGTGTATAGTTTGAGGGATATAATGAAAAAAATTCCAATAGAAAAATTACCAAAAAACTAGCATAAAATTACCAAAAAAACTAGCATCTTACAACTTTTTCCTTCTCCTTTGTCTTTGATTTAACTTTGTTTAGGACCCTCCCTTTGCTTTTTACGTTCTCTACCAAAATCTATGAAAAATTATGAGGGCATGATTCTCCGTGCTTTTTTTGTCACTGAAAACAATTTTAAGAAAAGGTAGCAAAAGCTAGCTTTTCGTAAATTTTTGGCTCCTTTTTTGTCACTAAAAAATAAAACTAGCATCTTACAACTTCCCCTCCCCCCGTTTGCTTTTTAGGTTCTCCACCAAAAGCTATAGAAAAATCAGAGAAAACAAAAGACAGACTGTAGAGATCCCAAACAGGACCTTAAGCATTTATGGAGGATGTGTGGAGGTTGAAACTAGATATAGTGGAGGTTGATCAGGATGTGTGTAGTTTGTTTGGCATGCTTATTTATACGAGAAGTAATACAATGAACAAGGGCATTATTGGCACTCGCTTAGCAAAGGACCAGAGAAACTTTCTAATGTATGAATCAGGTGTAAAACCCATGGGCAACACTTCGTTACAATTTTAAAATTCATTATTAAATGTTTGCTCTAGTTTTTGTTTTTTAAGGGGTAAAATCAGATGGCTCAGCAGGTTCTGTCCAATAAATGGACAAAGGTAAAAGAAGGGGGTGCTTCTACATTTCCAAAACCTCAAAGGAAGTTACTGAAATTGTCGAAAACCTTAGGGGAGGTCAGTGCAGTTTACCCAACTTTTGAATTTCAAACCTTAGACAACACTCCTAGTACTACTTAATAGCAGTTCTTTCTTCAAGCATTTTGCTTAAGGTAATCACAACTCCCTTGTCTTGTACTCATTCTCTAAGCTATAAAGCTATAGCATTTCCTTTTGTTCCAGAAGATAAAATGGCCGAGTCTTTCCTCATCTCCTCTGCTGAGGCAATCCTGAATGGCTTGATTCCCCTAGCAGAGCAGCAGGTTAGCCTAGCATGGTGTTTCAAGGGAAACCTCGAAAAGCTCCGCGACAGGTTAACAATGATTCAAGCCTTGTTATCTGATGCTGAGAAAAGGAAAATAGGATCGCAACTGATGAAAGTGTGGCTAAATCGTCTTGATGCTGTAACCAGCGATGCCGAGAATCTGTTGGATGAGCTGAAGTATGAAAACTTTCGAAGGAAGATTGAGGTACCAAATGGAATGACAGACAAGGTACGCAAATTCGTCTCCCTCAAAACAAATCCAATCGCACTTGGTCTCAAGATGGCTAATAAGGTCAACGATGTCAACTTGTTATTAGACGATATTTGCAATAGCGCAAAAGACATTGGTCTTGCACCAGCAAATGACGTCCTTAAAACTAGTGTTGTCAAACCTAGGGAATTTAGGCGGACTGTACCCTATATAGGTGATACAATAGTCGTGGGGAGGAGTGATGATGTCTCTAAAGTAAATGAGATGTTGCTCGGCTCTGACGCGGAAGATGAAAATTTATCGGTCATTGCCATTGTTGGAATGGCTGGGTTAGGGAAAACAACCCTTGCTAAGTTAGTTTACCACCATGAGAAGGTTGTGAGCAATTTTGGTGATAGGAGAATGTGGATTTGTGTGTCCGATAATTTCAAAGTGGAAAGTTTGTTGAATGAGATGGTTGAATCTCTTACTGGAAGTAAATCTGACATACAAAACATTGAAGGAATAGTGAAAAATCTTGGAGAAAAACTAAGGGGAAAAAAGTATTTAGTTATATTAGATGATGTTTGGAATAGAAGTGAAAGCGAGTGGCAATGCATGAGAAGTTCTTTGCTAGGAATAGGTGGTTCCAAGGGAAGCAAAATTGTAGTCACAACACGTGATATGGATGTGGTATCAACCATGCAAATATCTCCCTCTCACACTCATCGTTTGTCTGGACTATCGCTTGGGGATAGTTTGACCATGTTTAGGAATAGGGCGTTTGCAAATGGAGGACCAAGAGAAACTCAATCTTTGTTGGATATTGGTGCAAGAATGGTAGAGAAGTGTGAGGGAGCGCCCTTAGCGATAAACGCATTAGGAGGCGTATTGTGGACTAAGAAGCATGAAGGTGAATGGGAGTCCATTGAGAAGAATGGAATATGGAGTTCACTTGGAAATAGAAACGGAATCCTACCAGTATTAAGGCTTAGTTTCGATGACTTGCCGTCATCATCTTTAAAACATTGTTTTGCTTATTGTTCTGTTTTCCCAAAGGACAAAATCATTATGAAGGATGAGTTGATTCAGCTTTGGATGGCTCTAGGTTATCTTCAGCCTCCTTCTGGAACAAATTGGGAAGTGGAAGATGTAGGTAATGAGTATTTTAATATGTTGTTGCGCAGGTCATTGTTCCAAGAAGTTAAATTGGATGAGTATGATAATATCACAAGTTGCAAGATGCATGATCTTGTGCATGATCTTGCTCTGTCTGTATCGGAGGGTAATTGTTTGACTTTGGAGGCTGATGAGGTGAAGGACCATCCCGAGGTTAAACATTTGTCGTTGTGTCTTGGGGAAGAAACAAGGTTAGAAATTTCAAAAGAAAATGTTGGAAAACTAAGGACGCTGTTTTTAACTGGGCATCTCCCTATAAACACCAAAGATGTCAAATGTATGCGGGCCTTAAGTATAGTAAAATCTGGTGTTGAAGAGTTTCCAAATGCAATATCCCAGTTCATATATTTAAAATATCTTGACCTCTCCAAGTCTTCTTTTAAAAAAGTGCCAGATTTTATTACTAAGCTCTACAATTTGGAAACACTCAGATTGCCACTTGTGGTGGAGTTCCCGGAAAATTTCCACAAGCTGGTTAGTTTGAGACATCTTTGTATGGGTGATAGCGAAGTGATTCCAGCGTTGATAGGGGATTTGACTTCTTTGCGGACTTTAAATTTCTTTGTAGTGGGTGAGGATAAAGGCCACAAAATTGAGGAGTTGGGACGCTTAAGCAGGCTCAGGGGAAAACTAAAGATTTACAATCTCCACCACGTGAAAAATAGCAAAGAAGCAAAAACGGCAAATATGTCGAGAAAAGCAGACGTCCAAGAGTTAGTGTACCGCTGGGCAAAAGGGGGCAATATGGAATCGCCTGTTGACCATGAAGAAGTGTTGGAAGAACTTCAACCACACACGAAGCTTAAGGGATTAAAACTCAAGTATTTCGGAGGACAAAGGTTTGCGTCGTGGTTGGCAAATAGAGATGCTCGGTTGCTTCAAAATTTGGTGAAAATCAAATTTAAGGACTGCCGACTATGTGAGCAAGTCCCACCACTTGGACACCTTCCACATCTTGAAATTGTTGAAATAGATGGATTGTATAATGTGAAGTGTATTGGTTCTGAATTCTATGGATCGGGTGCAGGTGTTAACACTAATACTACCAGTAGAAGGGCAGCAGCAGGAGCAGTTTTTCCAGCATTGAGAAAACTCACTATTGGTAATATGTTGAAGCTAGAAGAATGGTTAGATGTATCATCTTTGCCAGCTGTTGCAACGAGTATGATGGAGACCTTTCCTTGCCTTGAGATGGTATCAATCTCGGAGTGCCCTCGGTTGATAACCATTCCAGGTGATTTGTTATCCATCCAGATGGTAATGATTTCATCATCTGATAGCCTGTTTGATGTTGAAACGATGTATAGCCCTTCCTTGAACTTAATGGTACATGAGGATTCGGAAAACATTCTGGTTTTACTTGAAGATTTGCTAGAAAAAAGCAACAAATCCCTAAGATCTCTGGGAATAAGTGGATTAGATAAGCTGTGTTATTTTCCGACTCAATTACAAAACCTAACTTCTCTAGAGAAGTTAAAGATAGAGTGTTGCGAAAACCTAAGGTCTTTTTTTGAAGACACAGAAGCAGCATTATTGAGCCGCCTAACGTCTCTTAAACAGCTTTGTATTTCTTACTGCAATGAGTTGAGATATTTGCCTAAGGGGTTGCTTCAACCAACCCTTGATACATTAGAGCTGGAATGTTGCACGAAATTAATAATGACAGAATCAGATGAATTGTGCAGCCTCACATTCCTCCAGAATTTGAGAATCCAAGACTGTTCAAGATTGGCAAGTTGTTGGGGGGAGGGGCTATTCTGCGTTGGCAGCCTTCAAACGTTGGTCATAGGTGGATTCTCAACAGAGCTTGACCATTTCCCTTGGCCCTCCACAAGTGCTGATGCTGTAAACGTAGAGGTTCTCCAGCAGTGCCCCTTCATCTCCTTGGAGTCTCTAAGTTTATGGGATAGCAGAAAACATCTGCCTGATCAACTTCAGCGCCTCACTGCCTTGAAAAATTTGGAAATTAGAGGTTTCACAGAGGTTGAAGCTCTCCCGGAGTGGTTGGGTAACCTTTCATCTCTTCAATCGTTAACCCTTAGGAGTTGCCCTAAGTTGATGAGTCTGTCCTCACTGGATGCAATTCCGCGCCTCACCAATTTACGAAATTTGATTGTTTATGATTGTCCCCTGTTAAAGAAACGATTCAAAAGTGGCAAAGAGGGGCACAAGATTGCTCATATTCCTTCTGTCCAAATAATAGGTACATTATTTAGTGAATTGCCTATTTTCATGGTTTCTTCTCTTCATCTCTCACTTCTCTCTCTCTCTCCCTCCACTTCCTTTATACCAAGATTTGCATAAATGATACTCCGTCTGTTCCAAATTGTTGGTCCCTTTTGGGCAGTCGTGTCACTCAAACAATTGTCTATAATTCACAATCTATAAAGTTTAATAGGATTTTAAAAATTTTGTTTAATAAAACTAATTGAGATCTATCAAACAAAATTTATATTGGATATAAAAAATAATATAAATTAGAAAATATAGACGATTTTTTCAGAGGTCTCAAATACTGAAAAGGGACCAATATTTTGGAACGGAGGGAGTATTACTTGTTCTCTCTCTCTCTCTCTCTCTCTCTCGCTCTCACACACACACACACACACACACACACTGATACCAAGATTTGCCATCTTGCTCTTCTTTCTCTATCCTTGTCTTTCAATAAGTGAAAGTAATACATGGAAGATGTCATCTAACCTAATTTATTGGGCATACAGATTGGTAGACACTGCCATGAGCTGAAGTGAACCCTCAGCGATTATATTCTATGAAGATAAAGGATGAATAGTCCCCTGTCAACGGTGTAATTTCTCACTCCACATATTCTGTAGTTCGCCTTTTTTTGGACTCGTATCCCTGATCAATATTAATAATTGCTTCTATTTTATAGGTTTTGATCTTATACATCAAGACATTTTGATGCGATGATTTCTACCTCCTGTAGCAATGGAAAAAGAGTGGTTGTGAGTCGTGACAGATTTTGAAATAACTCTGGAGAAGAAACAGGTTTTTGAAAGTCAATTTGGTGTAACTTTAACATATAGCGACAAATAAGTTGCGCTCTTTTTTCCAAATAAGTTTCTAACGGTTTTTGTTTTTCCCAGATGCTTTGAGGCCTGTGCAATATGCATATTCTGAGGAACTTATGAGTTATGGCAAGAAAAATTCTCAGAGATCATATACTTCTGTCAAAACTTCTCTACATGAAGGTCCGAATGATCAACTCCGCTGATGGATGTTTTTCTGTACCCGTGAATTCTTTCCGTAAAAATTGTTTAAGAACCTTTGCTTGCTGACTTTGTGCAAATTGCCCAGACTAGCAAGGCCAGGGATGGGTGCAGTTGCTTATTGGAATCAAAATTTTAAAGGTGACTCAAAGTGAAGCTAGTGCTCATGCACTTCAATGTCTAATCTCCCATCAGCGACACAAGCAAGTAATCAAAGTAGCTGAATCGCTCTCATGACCTGAAATGGGCATTGTATGTTAGTAAGTCGATATTCCGTTTGATCAACAAGTCATGATGTCTTAAGTAGCACTTTTCTTTTATACCACTTTGTTCGTTTTTTGCAAATTGGTAACACTTAATAGATCAAAAGTTTATCGATGACAATTTTTTATGTAGCGTCAACCAGAAAGAAAAACAAGTTCCTATGGTACTTATCATGAATTTCGTGAGCTAGGTGAAGAAGCAATTTCTCGCATTTATCATAGGAGGCCATTTAAGTGGTAAATGCGAAAGGCGTAAGTGCCCTCAAACATGATTTGTTCATCTTCAAGCACAAATGTTGGTGCTGTGTTGTCAGTCTGGGAGTTATTGTGTCAATCCAAAAGGCTGAATTTTTGGCATCTCAACATCTAATTTTGTGTTTTTTCTTTACATTCTCAAAGAGGCCTCCATTACAATGACTATGAGTCCGTAAGTGTGATCCTGACTTTTGAGCATTTATCTAGTTGGAAACTAGAGCTTACAAAATTTCACAAACTCACAAGTTCAGAAGAAGACAAGCGTTGGAGAAGACTTAGAATACTTGGATTTTATTCATTCATATCATGACTCGTAAGTATTACTCATAGGATTCACTCATCCAAGCGTAGCTAAATCATGCTTCACTTATCCCTCCTCTTCTAAATGTTGTAGGACCTAATATGTAACTCATGATCTCTAATTAACATAGACTACACCCATGTTCTGCACTTATATACTATGTATCCCCATCATATGCCTCTAATATGACTAATTTTTCACTTCTCCATTACTTGCATTCACTTAATGTAGCTAGAAACACAAATATCCATCATCATAAAAATTAAAAAAAAAGAAGGTATATTTTTAAACATAATTTTTGTCAATGAAGCACTTAATGAAGCCCTCACATAAACTGCAGGACCATGGGCATGATAGAAGTTGAATAAAACCCTGTTTGTGGTCATTAAAAAGTTTCATCAATTGTAAAGGAAAGTATAACTTTATCCCATGTTCACTGTCATTATTGTCAACAGATACATAGACATTTTCATTTCTCTTTGCATTGGCTTGTGTTGCTTTGTTATATGTCATTCCTTCGTGAAACTGGTTGATTTCTGCCATTCCTTTTCAATGGGAGCAAACATCTGAAAATTACATACTTCATAGCTGCTGAGCTTATTGGTTTCTGAGTTTTAAGTGCTTGAGTTAGAGTACTCTCTCTCTCTCTCTCTCTCTCTCTCTCTCTCTCTCTCTCTCTCTCTCATGCATGTTGGTTTGTGTGTGTGTGTGTGTGTGTGTGTGTGTGTGTGAGAGAGAGAGAGAGAGAGAGAGAGGGAATATTAGGTTGACGGTCGAAGTCCTTTTACCTCTTACAAATGAACCTATGGTGCTTTGTCTTCTAAGATTGAGTTTTGGGCTTAATACCATTTGCGTAAGGAGTTTTTCGCCTTATTATCGTTACGGGTTAGTTGTTGTTTATCACTGCACATAGTCCATTGCTACTTGATATCATTAAATATGAGGCAACTTGACTAGGCAATAACATTCTTGTCATTTAGGTCGAGCAGTAAGTATCATCAATTCTCTATTGTAGGGATTTCCACTCGTAGCTAACCCTATATACTCATCCCCGGTGTGGAATCCATGTTCACTATGTTGGCTGCTGAATTGAGATGAAAGGGTAAGAATAAAACGTTTTCTGTATGCTTGAATTTCTCTTTTTTTTTTTATTTTTACGAACACATATCAGAAAATTTGCTCATGAAGTTCTTATTCCTAGCTCTGCCTTGGACCTCATTACAGTGTCTTGATACCAGCTTCTATAATTGATGGCAAGGGAAATCTTCGTTAGTGTCATTTTTGTGGAAATGATCTGGAATCAGCAGACCAAATCTCTTTTGTTGTGCTCCAATATCGTTGAGTGATCTCTTGGAGGGGCAACGGCAGTATTCCTTTTATTGTCTTGTGGTCTTTACAAAACCTCTCAAAAGATTGTACTCTTCAAGGAAATTCCGGCCTGGGATGAAGTCAATGAACTCGTAAAATTAGAGTTGATTTTTGGGTGAAGATGAAATAAAGTCTCTCGATGTACTCTCTGCAATTCATACATACAGTTTGCAAAGTGCTCTGGAAATGTTATGGTGCTATAACTGATCAGTTACTCACTGATGCTGCTGGTAGTATTCTTGTTGATGCTGCAGCTTTTATGAAGGAAATGTCTCTTTTGTTCATCTACTGGCTTGTTGGTTGCTGTAGTTTGGCTTTAGCCTATTAGTTTGGTTTTGTCCTTGATTTATAGGTGGTGTGGGCTCCTTGCCAACTGGTGGCCCAGGGTTAGTTTTTGCTTTTGAATAGCTAGGTTACATGCGGCAAGTTACTTCGGATATGCCTCTTTAGGAATGATGCTTTCCTCCAACCCCTTTGTATCTCTATGTATCTTCATTTTCGAGTTACTAAAAATCTCTCTCTAGATTATATGCAAACTTTATGTTGCGTGAGATATCTGAAGGTTACTTGATCGGGCGATGAAATTCCATTCTAGGTTCTGGTAAATCTGTTTTACCAAATACTCCCTCTGCCCCTTTTTAAATGTGTTATCTCGTAATTCCAACTTGTTTTCTCTCATATCAACTTTTACAACATTTACATCTACTTTCCACTACTTACCCTTATCAATATAATAATACCCACTGACTTTTCAAAAAGGAACCTACTTTTAAGGGCAAAATAGGAAATGTACCCACTAACTTTTCAAAACACACTTATTAAGGGACAACCCAAAATAGAAATGTCTACACTATAAAAGGAACGGAGGGAATAGAATTTTTTTTCCGGGCATATATAACCTTCATAAAAGAGATGGAACAACAAAATGCACACCAAATAGGGGGCGTTTGGTAACGTTTTTTGTTTTCTGTTTTTTGTTTCTAAAAAACTAAAAGAAGAATTATGTTTATTGTTTATAATAATAAAAAAAAATGTTTGGTAATAAAATTTATGTAAACAATAAAAAATGAAAACAACGCAAATCACCTTTTTTGTGTTTTGAACATTTTCAAAAATTTTGAAAATGTTTTTAGTAAACACAAAACATAAATAAATTACCAAACACATTTTTGTTTTTAGTTTTGAAAAAATGAAACAAAAACGTTACAAAACGCCCCCTAAATAAACAAGACCAAGAAAAAAATAATGGCAAAGACCTTGCTACAAAACCGAACCAAAACTACTGACACAAAAACTCGCGCAAAAGGTAAAATCCTGGGCCACCAACAAGCACGGCCTTGCAGGATGCGAAAACTGTGATGGGACGGAGGGTGTATATAAAAGAGATGTTACAACAAAATGCACACCGAGAAAAAAAAATGGCAAGGACCCTGCTACAGAATCGAACCAAAACTACTCACACAAACACCCGCACAAAATATCTAATGATCAACCAAGTTTGCCCTCTACAAAATAATCATCACCTGCAAAGCAAAGATGAAGAACAAGAGGCAGTGGTAAAAAAAATTAGTGGAAAGCACAGCGTTGCAGGATGAGAAAAATGTGAGGATCACCATGGCTGTCATGTATGACACGTTCACGTTTATGCTTGGTCCAAATGTAGTATTGGAAAACATTATATTCCCGAATTTCCGGTACAATGGCCCTAGGGTATGTGAATTATCCAACCATAAGAAACTGGATTAGCCATCGCCGATACTTGTTTGGATAAAGTTTTGCCCATCCCTTGTAAGACCAAAGATCTTCCACATGGTCCATGAAGAATCAGAGGAACAAATACATAGGCTTTTAATCACATAGGAACCAATCCATTTAACGCAGAGAATATTCTCTTTTTTGCATAGAGCCCACAAATGCCGCATCATTGAAGCCCTAATCCATTTCTTAAGCCCAGACCTCCCACTTTCTTTCTTGAGGACACAAAAGAGAAATGACACTTTTGACACCAGTAGTTTTCATATCCACTTCCTTCCGGGGGAAAGCACCAAGGATCCCTTCTATTTCATTCATACTCCCTCCGTCTCATTTGAAGTGTCCTAGAATTGAGTTTTTTTGAGAAGTCAAAATTATTGCTTTAGGTTTTCAAAATTAACCTTTTAATCTGTGAAGTTGGTTAAATATATTTAAATTGTTAGTAACTTTCAATAAGGAACTCAAAACATATGTAATATAGATCTTGTTTGATAGATATCAATTAGTTTTACTATACAAAGTTTTCAAAATAAAATATGAAGACAATCTTTCAAAATTAAATGCTTGTTGCAACTGCTGCTACTTTTGTATCACTTTCCATATGTAGATAAATCTCTCTATCACTAAGTCTCCAGGTTTCCTGGAACCCTTGTAATGAATTGGAAATATGATTAGTGGCACCCGTATCTACACACCAGATTTTGGTAGATAACACCGCTAAACGTGATTCAATCACTAATGAAACATATTTATGTTGATTGTCCACTATATCGAGATAAATCGGATAACCTTTCTTCTAGTGTCCTTTTTGCTTGTAGTGAAAAACTCTAGCCTTTAGGCTTTTTTCACTCCATCTTTGTGCCCATTGGCTGCCTGAAAAACCTTGGCTTATTTTTGAACATTTTTCTACTTTTTGTTGCCTTTCAGCTTAGAAGTAGAAACCTCTTCAGCCACAACTAAAGTTTTATTTTCGTTAACCAAAAGACCATCGGTTAATTGAAGCTCCTTCAACAGCTCCGTTAAACAATTATACATTTTGTTCATATTGTAATTCATGCAGAATTGTTGAAAAGGCTTACCAGCAACTGGAGCACAATATCAACCTGGATTTCCCCATCGATTTTACCTCCTAGGATCTTCAGTTCATTCAGAAGACCTATTATCTTCAGAACATGATCCCTTACTAGGGTTCCTTCAACAATGGTTATTTTCCACAACACTCACATTTCAAGTTGCCTAACTGCATGATTCTAGTCCCCAAAAATAGCTTTTAGGTTTTATATCATTTCATAGGCAGTTTTCATAGATTGATGCTGATGTTGCAATACATTTGACCTACAAACCATACTGTAACACCGCTCCATCTCATTAGTTGTAACTTAATCCTTATAACATCGGATTTCAGGTTTTGTTGCATTTTTAGTGGGTTTAGGAGAGCACATCTCAGAGAGCTCAAATTTAGTCTCCTAAGTAGTCAACACAATATCTAGAACCTAACCTAGTCAATATAATTAAGTCTAGTAAATTTGTTTTCTTTGAGAATACCAACAAGTGGATTGAAAAAACACGTTTTTGAATCTAAGAATCACATAACAACAATTATGAAGGGCAATTAAAAAACTTTTGTATTTCCATTAGATTGGTTCCCTCAACCAATTTATTAAAAGAAAAACGTTAGCAATCCTACACACCGTGAAAAGCATGCCTCGATGGGTAGGTCTACTACTTTTCATCATTTGTGTAGAGAGACAGAACCTTTTAATTTTACTATCTAGACACTAGAACGTGCCAAGAAAAATTAAATAGCTAACATAACTTTGGTCCTCTAAATAATAGCAATGACTGAGATGGAGAGGATACTATTGTGGTTAAATGTATACTATTACCTAGCCTTTTGATCCATTGTTCTGTAATTAACTACCTCGAATGGAGAAGTAATTCACACAACAATTATCATAGAGCTATTGACTAAGGAAGAATGTAATGATGATGCCATAACTAATTTTGTCCGATGAGGAGGAAAGCACTAAAACCAACACACAAAACTTAATTATTTCATCTACATACTAGTAATGGAGACCATGAGATTTATGCTAAAAAAACTCCCACTCCCACTTAGTTATTAAAATTAACATGTTTTCCAAAAAAAAAAAAACCCTGATCTAGGTCAAAGGCCAAATATTATCATGTTGTCCCAATATGGTAAGCTATCAATCATGCAAAGAATAAGAAACACTAATATCATAAATAAGGAAACTCAAGATAATAGGAATCCAGCTATTATAATCAAAGATGCAATCCTTAAGCAATAATGAATCATTGCAATCTTAAAATCCTTAAGTAAGGAATCCTTCCAGTCTTAAAATCCTTATGCAATAAGAAATCCTTCCAAAGTTGAAATCCTTGAACAATACTTGTGTGGAAGACTTAGATACTTTGAATCAATCAAGGAAAGCAAAATCCAACCATACTTAAGCAACAAAAATAAGACTTGATTTTTTTCCCGAGTAAACTGCACAGCCTTTAGTATTTTGGACTTTTCTCCCTCATCCGACCTCCGATTGAGCTGATTCTAATTAAGTTGGATTCGAAATTCAATTATCTACAACTTCCGTGAAAGATTTTCTATTCTAACATTTACTGGGTCAAAATAGCTCTGCATGAATCTAGAAAAAAAACTGTTGCGAGTCAAACTCTATTTTTCTTCCGTATCCATCATCTTCAATCTCCGAATAACCCATTCAAATTGAAGAATAGATACATACATTTATGCCTTTATTGGTTCACATGCTATGTTGATTATTACAACCATGAAAAATAATGTGGTACCAAATAAATAACAATAACCACGAAAAAAGCATCGTGGGATCCAATCACACAAAATAAACAAAAAATTATGTGACCATAATAGCTGGATAAGAACGCTGCAAAATAAGGGTTAACACAATTCTACTTCTTGTCCTCTACATTCTGTGGACAACATGGCATGGTTAATCCATACGCATGATTACAACCTGCTCAGATAACACTGATGGGAAACGAATCATAGAACCCAATAATAACGCTCAGATACCACTGATGGGAAACGAATCATAGAACCCAGTAATAATGCATACAGATTAGACAGCAACAAAAAACCCAAAACCCTACATGGCGAACTTAGGGTTTACCTCTCCTCCGTAGACACGAATGTACGGTGGACTGGTGATTTCTTATTGAAATCGATTATTATACTTGGTGAACTCTGCTCTATCGTACCTTGCGATCTTCTGCCGTATTGCCTTCTACCTCGATTCTCGTACCCGATTGTGAACTCCAACGAGATCTGTTTATTCACTCTCTCATAGCCCACGTTTTTTGTTCTCTCAGAAAACGTCAAAGTCCTAGAGATCAATACGATATTTTTATAGGACTAGAGCAGGGACCTCGGGAGAAATAAATTTGAGCTCCTTGTGTAAATAAGAAAACCTAATCTCACCATTCTATTCTTATTTCACAAATTATAGTTCACAACACAAAAGAATTATAATTGCACTACCGTCTTTATCTCAATTATATTTCGAGCTCCAGGTTATTAAATACTTATTAATCTCCCCTTGTTAAGATTACTCAGACCCATTGATTAAATTAAATTGTTGACAATTATACTTAATCAATATCTTAAAAACTACCTTGATACATACTACTTAACTTATTCGATATGTCGGATACAAATATCCACCTGCAGGGTTTGACATAATTGACACATATAAGCTTACTCAAGGGGGTAACATCAATCCCTACGGGAACGTGGCTTCCATCAATAATTAATATCCATATCTATCATGCAATTGATGTCGTGACCCAACTCACCAAGACTATTGACCCTAAAAAAGGTCTCACTTTATAATGAATCAAATTCAATAACATTAAATGTCAATATGTCTTAATTATCTTTGAGTTACGAGCATAAGTATTCAATATCTGTATTTAGACAATTATCTTAAAGCAGACTCGTTCAATACACTCAAAGTGTACTAGTACAATGAGTTTGAACTAGAACTGTTCCCTGTAGTCAAGATGTAAATACCCGGAATTTACGAAAAACCTTTTTAATTTAATTGGGAATTTTAGGAAATGCATCTAAGAGTGGGTCAATGTGAAATCTAGTTTGGCTTGGGACTAAATTGAAACACATGTGAAACTTGGAGGGGTGTGAGTTTAGTGGATATACAAGGCTTGCAGGAGGAGAAACTTCATTTTCTCCCTCATTCCCAAAAAAAATCAGACCCCTCTTTTTCTCCCTTCTTCCCCTCATTAGGCTCTCTCACACTCTCTCTTCCTCCCACACCAAAATCCATCACCACCGTTGGAAATCTTCATGAACCCACTTCAAATCCTTCATATCCTCGACATTTAGGCATGGTAATTGCGGGGTAGAGCTCGGGGAAGCCGTATCTTCATGGGTTTCCGATTTTGAAGCTAGGGTTTTGGCTTGGTAATTGTTTGGAGCTTAATCCTCAAGGTAGGGATCATTTTTATCCTATTTCTAAGTTCAAGAGGTTGATTTGTTGCTTCTATTCTTAGATCTACCATGTTTTTATGCTACATCTGAAAACCTATCTTGTTCTTGAATTTTTAGTTGAAATCCTTGATTGATCTTGATGGGAGTTCTTGAATCCTTTGTTTGATTGATGTTTCTATAATTTACCATGTATATTTGTTCATTGGTACCATAAAAATTTGAGTTTGAACCTTATTAATGAGTTTTGGGTGGAAAAACCAAGGTCGAGGCGTTGTTGTTCGTGTTTAGACCAATCTGATTGGTCTCCTATTGATAGGACCTGACCTCCTATCGATGGGAGACCCGTGCTTTAGAAATGGCCAATCTGATGGCTTCCTTATCGATAGGACCTGACCTTCTATCGATAGGAGCTCCTTTGTTTCTAAGTGGCCAATCTGATGGCTCCCCTATCGATAGGAGCCTCTGTTATCCTATCAATAGAACATGACTCCCTATCAATAGGACCTTAATAATTCATAACCAAACTCTTAGATTAATCGTTGTATACCATTTTGTTCTCTTTTGACTGGACCTCTTCCTTGGCACTTGTTTGATTCTTGTTACACCGTTTTATCAAACGCTTGTAGTCTAAATTGAAACCTTCTCCTTACATTATGGCCTTGTGAGCTCACCTATAGTTTGTTGAATTAATTAGTGGGGAACACATGACGGTACTTGTCATTTTTACACACGTTGGACACGTAGAGTCGATTAGAGTGAGTTTATGAACATGTTTTGATGAAACAAATGAAGACACTTGATATCTCATTTTAAGGAACTCATATAGTTATTCGTGGGAGGTGAACGACATGCTTGATGATCTCAGATTGGTTTGGTTGGCATTCAGTGAGGTTGTGTGAGAGGTACGAACACTTCCTTGAGAACGAGAATGAGTAACTCGTTATAGAAATGAGAAGACGCATGGTTGTCAAGGAAAGATGAGATCTTATATGTTAAGGGTGGACGTGTGACTATTGATTGGTTATGGATTGAGAATTAAATATTAGATGAATTGTTGGATAGATTGAGTCACGTTTTGAAAACATTGGTTTATGATAATACCAAAACTGCCATTAGGTTTGTTACTGAGAATGGTGATATGGACAGCGAGACCACCACTAGGTGTGTTACTGGGAACACCATTATTCGGTGTGGAAGGAAGTAACGCAAATCGGTGTAATTGTGGATATAAGTATAGAGATTTATGAATCTTGGCAAAGGAATACGGGTCCCAAAACTCTCGAGTATGTTATGAGAAAATGAAGGAGTATACTTGAGATTGACTAGTTATGAGAGGGTCGTTAATCCGGGAATGCCGGGAAGGAAATTCTAAATATAGGGTAATTGGCGAAGTACTTTTGACACAATGAATATGACAAGAAGGTTTTTGACACAAAATGTAGTAAAGATACATCGGTAATTAGAAAGATATTTTTCATAGTCGAAAAGAAATTTTAAGAGCACTTGGACACTTAAACTCTCTTTTGGGTCTTGAGTTGGAATCTCGATTCATCACTTGCCTGTATCATGTCATATCCTTGTGCTCATTTCACTCCCATTGCATTTAGTGATAGTAGATGATGTTTTCCATTTTCAGGTACATGTCAGGGAGCATGAAGTGAAGTGCATGGAATGTGTTTCATCTTTTGAAAACATGCATGAAAGAGCCCTTTGAGTATCTTATGAACTTTTTTCGGGTAGAAGAACTTGTATCACTTTACTTAACTCTCTTGCATTGGATAAATGTAAGAACTCGATATCTATCACTCATATCTTATTATGGGGTATGGGTACCGACTTAGACTTTGATTATCCTTTTTGAAATCAGAACATTGTAATGAGATGATTTGGAAGGCAATGATTGAAAATTTGTATTTATTATTAGAGAAAAGGGATTTATTTATCATCTTTGAAATTGAGGGCACGACGCAAGACACACTTACTAAAATATTGTACTACAATCCTTCCGATGGTGTATCAAATTTCATCTAAAACTGTGAACTAATAACTCATATTCCACAAGAAATGATGATCCAATCTTCTGTGTGTAAGTTATACTCTACACACAAGATCATATACTATATAGAATAAAAGACATACATGCACAACTTACAATAATATTATGCAAACATTGCCCATAATAGATTCTTATCAAAAAGGGATAAAACTGATTAATAAATAAGTAATTAAATATTAATCTACTAAATAAAAGCATTGCTTTTAGTATAAATTTCTAACAGTCTCTCTCTCTCTCTCTCTCTCACACACACACACACACACACTTTTCAATATACCATCAATACAAGATCTCATCCATATCTAACACTTATATCACCTCCCATCTCTGTCATACCAGCCAATGTCTACTGTCTCTCACCTCCTACATCATCATATAACCTCTTACACTCATCCTCAATTAGCACCATACATCCTCCTTCACAACCACTTGTCCAATCACTCATTATACCACCCTTTAATCCTTACCTACCCAAAATCCAGTCATTAAGCCCATATCCCAGCAAAATTTCCTCCCTCGCTAGCCCTGTTTCTCTACTATCTTACCCTATATCACCCTACCCTCTTATCCATTAACCATCCCATCAACACTCACTCCTCATTGCCCTCCAAGCCACTCGCACCTCTATATAAGGCCACACTTCATTCCTCTCAGCCTTACCATTGCAAACTCACTCTCATACTCACCAAAAACCAGAGAAAAGCAAGAAGAATTGGGAGGAAATTCTAGAAAGAGAGCGAAGAGCAAAAGGCGGGTTTTTGCACCTAGGCCCAGCCACACACCAAACCCTAATTGTAATGACTCATATTGTCAAATTCAAATTTGTTGTTGTTTGATGCATAAGAAAAAAATTTAAATTTGAAATCTAAATTATGTTTCACAGATGTACGTGTATAGGTGTGTGTTCATTGGGGTACCGGGGATTCAGTGGATGGTCGAGGTATGTGTTATGACGTGGTGACCTGATTTGAGGGTGTTTAGAATGTGTTAGAAGTAATCGGGGGTTGAAACGGCGAAGTAGAATAAAAATCCAAAAAATTTCTTAGAGATACTGGTATCAATACTTCTATATACCTGTATCTAGGGAAAATAGGACTTTTCAGGACGTTAGATACCGGTAGCAATAGAAGTATTGATAAGGGTATCCAGAGCCTTTTTCTACAACTTTTCACGTGCGTTTCAGACAACTATAAAAAGGGACCCTTACGTCATTTTTTACTCAAAATTCTAATTCCAACCCTAGAAATCACCTCTCCTCAACTCTCTTTCAAATCCCACCAAAACCTCTTGATTCCTACATAAATCCCCCATAAATCTTCAAGATCTACACACTAAGAGCATCAATCTCACTTGGATTTTGGTTTTCAACACCTAGAGAGGTAAGAACTCGTGCTTTGGTCATCTCTCTCTTTCTCTCTCTCTCTCTCTCTCTCTCTCTCTATCTCTCTCTCTCTCTCTCTCTCTCTCTCTCTCTCCATAATTTGTGACGTATTCTTGGTTGATCTCCACTCTAGATCTCGTAAGGAAGCTAGGAGGAAGGTTGATTTCGGTTAGGTTAAATTCCACAGAGACCCCCTCATCTATATCTCTTTTCCACGGAGACCCCCTAACATTTAAAAGCGTCCAGACAGACACCCTCAACTATAACTGTAATCCATAATGACCCCTTCTGTTACAATACCGTTAGTAGGTGAGATATTTTGAAAAAAATTAGACGAAAATGCCCTTCTACAGCCATTTTTCTCTTTGAAAATTTTTTCTAAGTCCAAAGCACTACAATGCAACTCAAAAAATATTTATTTTAAAAAAAAAAATGAAAAAGAAAAGTTTTCAAATTTTTTTCTGAAAAACATTTTTCGAAAATAGAAATTTCTAAAAAAAAAATTCAAAAAAATACTTTTTCAAATCTATTTTTTGAAAAAGTTTTTCAAAAAAACAATTTTCAAAACTTCCTTTTTTATAAAAATTTTCAATTTTTTTTTATCTTTTTTCATAATTATATTTTTTCAAAAAAATAGTAAGAAAAATAATTTTTGAAAATCTATCTTCAAAATGTTTTTCTTTTCTTTTGGAAAATATTTTGTTATAAAACTATTTTTTTAAATCAGTTCTTTTTATATACACAACTTTCCTTTATATAAATGCTTCTTTAAAAAATACTATTTTGTCATATTATAAAAACCTGGTTTCCCAAAATATTTTTAAAATTTTTTGTTTCCCAGAACTCTTTTTTAAAGAATGTTTTTTTTTCAAAACTTTCTTTTTCAAAATGTTATTTTTTTATACCTTTTTCAATTTCTCTAAAAAAAATATTTTTCAATAGTAATTTTTTCTTAACTAAAAGATAGAGGGGGTGACTGAGGACGATTTTCATAGATGAGGGGGTGACTGTGGACGATTTTCATAGATGAGGGGTTGAGTGTGGGTGATTTTTAAGGGGTATTATAGTCATATCCGTCATTTTGTTAATGGAGTAAGGGTTCTTTTGCATTTCGCATAGATGAGGGGGTCTGTCTGGACTCTTTTAAAAGTTACGGGGTCTCCGTGAAAAATAGGCATAGATGAGGGGGTCTCCATGGAATTTAACCTTTCGGTTATTAGAGCTTAGAGCGTAGAGTTGGGTTAGGATTTTGCCCAAAACCCCTTGAGGTAGGGATTTCTTCCTTCCAATATAATTTTTATGCGATAGTTTGTTTTACTTCGTGATTTGATTGTTGTAACGTAGTTGTGGAAAGTACATGAACATGGGGAGAGATGATCAAGCTGAACCCAGGAGGTACCAATACCACTTGTTTCTTAGTACCGATACCCACTTGTAAATTTGTATATGTGTTGTTTGTTTGGTCATCATGTATTTGGAATTGGATTAATTTGCACGTTTAATATACAGGAATGTGTATCAAGAACATTGTAGACACCCCAATTTTGATGACTCGTGCATCCCCAATGATAAAAAGAACACGCAAAATATACCTCAGAACGAACCCTCGGGTCAAAACAAACCAAAAAGGTCAAAACCCTACCCCCCCTTTGAGCCGTACGGCCCAGAATTCCACCTCCACCGTGCAGTACGCTTGGTTGTACGGTACGGTTCACCTAGACATGTCGTACGGCATCATTGTCCCATCACCGCGAATCCTGGGTTGCCCAGCAGCTCGATTTGGTTGCGTTACACGGCATAAGCTACAGTCGTAGCTCACCTTCTTGCTGTGGGAATATCATTTATGGAGGTAGAGTACAGCACCCATGGCCTATATAAACCAACCTCCGTCAAACGGTTTCGGGTAGCTCGAACTTACGAAGAAAATCAATCGAAAAATTCCAGCAAAACCCTTTCTCCCTTGAAACTCTGTCACCATTCGTCTACCCTGTCCAAAAATTATTCTCACTTCCAGTAGCTTCAAAAAGCCATATAAAAGCCTTCCCCCTACAAACCCGAAAGTGTAGCTCTCACCCTCAATCCCAACGGTTTCGTTTCCAACAGAATTATTTCAAGGTATAAATTGGTGTTGCTATTTTCGCACCCTCTGAGGGGAATCTTGCTGTGTTTAGGAGAGGTTCCATACCTCCTCCGAATCCGGTGAGTTCAAATTTTTATCAAAAAGAGGCAACCCAAGGGTTGTTTTTACCTCTAAGGCAATGGCGTGAATACCTTCAATGTGTTTCACGGCATTTGCTCCCCCAAGAGGTATATCTTTAACCTATCATAAGATTTTCGATTGAAAAACCATAACTTTTATACCAAAAACAATGCCCCATTTTCATCATTGATCAGAAAATAAAATTTGAAAAATATTCATATAGTAACACCGTGCGGCATCATTAGCTGCACCGTGTGGTGCATTGTGGTATGATGTACGGCATAGGGGGCAACAACTCCATTTATGATGCTCTGTTTCAAATTCTGATACTCTGTTTTTCTAAAAAACTTACAGATGCTTTATTACACTTACCCTTTACTCTCTGTTCTTATAGTTATGTCCTTTCGTTTATTGTTTCGTGCTAATTAAATGTTTATTGGTGGATTACGTGATTTATTATTTATTCCTGTCATCTTCTTCATTTTATTTATATAATGTTTATGTGAATGAAGTTTTCAATAAAATATTTTCATAAAAATCTCACAAATATTTAGTAGAGACCGGAAATCCTCCGGGCGCGCGGGGTGCCTTTTCAAACAAAACCTTCCCCTTGCGTAACCTGGCTCCCGAACCCAAATCTCTAATTTTCACAGACCAAACCCTTTTTCAACGGAAAAAGAGTTATTATTTTCTAAACGGGTTCCTCGGGTACCAAATATTTTCCAAAAATTAAACCCCGAGTGGCGACTCTAAATTTCTTTTTTCCCAAAATCACATCTTTTTCAAAACAAAAAGCATGGGCCGTTCCAGCGTCCACAAAAATAAGAATGGTTGATGTGAAATGTGGGGTACTAGGTCCACCAATCGATGTGACTCTAGGCAAGGGTGATGAGGCCCAATAAATGCTCAGCAGGGGATAACGATGTCACATAAATACTTTTCGGTGGGGGTGACGAGGTACAATAAACGCTCGGTAGAGGACACAAACTCCTAAACACTTGATTTAAAAATGCAAGATGACATAATAAGTTGAGAGGAAAGGCGAAGGGATTAATTGGAAAGTTTTTTATGTTCAGCGATCGATTGAGGTTAATTTGGTTAATTGATTGAGATTCGGGTTTACGTTGTAGATTTAGTGAAACTTTTGAACGCTTTCACGTTCATACATATCATCTCACGAGCATATAAAATTTGTTTAAGAAATTCTTACTGGGCGAAGTAAATGTCCACCCCTTCTATTTTCAGGTACGAACCAATATGCATAGTTGAAGTGCTTGACATGGCATATTTTGAGGGCTTCATTATGGAGTTATATCATCATCTTTATAAATTTGAATTTTTTTTTGGAAGATGAAGTTGTAACTTAATATTCTTCTTTTGACAAATTGGTGGGTGTAAAAATTATAACCTCACATTTGCTTTATGAATATACTTTGGGTTGTAACTTAATGATGTACAACGTGAAGTCAAATCCGATTTTTGGGAGCATGACTTGGCAGGATCACATGCTGTACTATAAGGAGCTTTATTATGAAAAATGGTATTAATAATATGTTGAAAATTGAGGGCGTGACACTTATACACATACATTCACCCACTTCCCTAGATCATAAAACAACCAACCGTTCGGGCCAAATCAAGCCGATGCTGCCTCCATTGCCGACGTTCGTATTTTGCCAAAACCAGAATTTCCGCTAAAACTTCGAAGGAGAGGTAGCATAGACTATTATTCTACTCTCCCTAAATATATTTATGTATGAGTAGCGATTTATGCTTGTTTTGATGTGTAATGAGGCTTGGCATCAAGCCCAATCAAAATTAGAAACAAAGTAGAAGTTGTTAAAAATCCCGTGTACCAATAGCGTATCAGTAGAAAGCCTAATTCTACACTGAAAACTCAGATTGTACCAGTAGCATACTAGTACAAAACCTAATTTTGGCCTTTGATCACCCGTTGTACCAGTTGCGTACCGCTACAAACCCGTTCCCACTATTTTCTAACTGATTTCAATGTTTCTATTACATTTTGACCCTTATGTTTGAATTACTTACAGAGTTGACCCAAAAACATGATTCATTATACATCAACCCCTACTTTGTTAAATTAGATTAGTTATTTAGTTTAATTCATTAATTGTAACTAATTACAATAATTTTAAGTATTATAAATCTTAATGACTATTGTAGTCTATTTATTATATGACCTAACTACCCTCATGTTAACAAAATTACCATTTTACCCTTAGTGCATTAAAATATATAAATCATATCTATGCCTATTAAAATCATTAAAAATTATTCTTTTATAAAATTTAGTAAGTAACGTTAAACTAAAGTCATTCTATGAAATTACGCAGCTACCCTAAGCTTATCTAAATTACTAGATCATCCTATTTCTAATTATATTTACAATATTACCCTTATATTTCTATAAATTACAAAACCAACCCTAGACTTCGCTAATTACAACATCACCTTCTAATTTAGAAAATTTCGCTTTACCATTCGAGTTTCACATCAATTACACTATTACTTGTTTATTGGATGCAAAATTATATGTGCACCCAATGGTATAAACTTGCTTCATGAATTTTTAAGTTATCATTAAGAAATCTTATGAGTTGAATAAATTTGTTATGGTGTACTCCTAAAGCATTGTTATCACTTTGCTCGGCTATTTTAAACATGATATTGTGAATGTTAGATTGGACAACTAGGTTTCCGGGGTTGGATTACGTATTACACAGACGTTGATAAGTAAAAGATATTGAAAATAAATTGAGACTTAGATATGGGAGGTTATCCCAAATGAGAGAGGTTATCTCGAGATGATGATGAAGTATGGGTGGTTTAAAACTTTAACCCAAAGATAGAGGGAGCTTATCCCGAGAATTATGAATGATGGACAACCAAGAGTTTGCTATGGATCGGGACCCTGCGTTATGACGTTGCATGATTCCTCCTCATGAATCGGCATTGTAAGGTGTTTTGTATTATAGTACCGGGTTACGATCTACATACTACATACTCCAGTGAGTTCAGTTAGTCCCTCGTGGGCCTAGGGTTTAGTTAGTCCCTGAGGAATTCGTCCTTGCAAAGGTTGATGAACATGCCTAAGTAAATAACTTAGACAGCTTATCCATGCTCCGGGTTACAGCAACAAGGAAGGAGTTGTTTCATGGATGGTCGTGATCTTGGTGGTTAAAATGGGAGGATGTTTTCTAGGTTGAGAACGTAGACGAAATATAAGTTAAAGGCTAGATAATCAGATCAGCTACTTTCATTCATGTACTGCTTTTCAATCATATACCCATTTTGTGCTTAATTGTAATGTAAGGGTCAGTGGGCATAAGAGTTAGCTACTAGGTAATTTATCAACTATTTTGGCTGTAGCATGTTACGTCAGATACCGAGGAAGAAGGGGGGAGCTAATCTATCAACAAGAAGGTTAGAATGATGATCAAATGCAGGAGCAGAATTGAGATTTGAATATGAATAACTTGAAGACCCCTTTTATTTTATATTGAATACATAAATGTAATTTGAAATTAAGAAAATGGTCTTGATATTGTATTCAACTCATGATTAATCTTTAAATTCCGCAGCTTATTATAATAAATCTTTATAAATAAATATTTTATTATTAAATAATACCACCAAAATTCAAGGCGTTACAAACTTAATGAGGGAAAGTTATTGATAATTGATGGGGCACTCCACCTTTCAATAACTCTATTTTAATTTTGGTTCTTTAGTGTTTGAAATACACATAATTTAAACTTTAAAAGACAAATATTCGGGGGTCTGTAGTAAGCAAGCTCACTATACCACTGTAGTGAGCAACTATGGCCGTCCGTTCGACAATCAACGGTCCAAATTATCTTACATAAAAGATAAGATCTTACGTGAAAGATAATTACATTTAATCCGGACCGTTAATTGCCGAACGAACGGCCGTGACTGCTCATTACAATTTATGTGTCAAAATCATTTGCAGTTTATCCTCCGCCAAAATGTTTTTTTCGTACCGCACGATCTTTGAATGGAATATGTGAATGAGGTCGGATTGTCTCGACATGTGGTTTAGATTTTAGCGTTATGGAGCTCCTCTGCCGACAAAAAGAGTACAAGAATCTCTAAAAGGAAAGAATCTTCCTATGCCATATAAAGAATGTTCAAGAATCTCTTAAAAGCCATTGGAAAAACAAAAAAGAAAACACGGGAAGTCTACGTGCATGGATGATTTGTGCACAGATTGTGCATAGACAGATTTGTGAGGCCTATTTGAAGTCTCCACAAATTATTCAAATCGTTTATTGATTTTCATATAACTTTTGGAGCCAATCTCTAAGAAAAGAAAGCTTGATCGGATATATTTATGTGCTTGATTCAATGATCTAACTTTTTGTCAGCCTTCCCTAAGAATTAAAGATAATGAATTATGAATGAAAATTTTAAAGACTGGATTAAGCACTCATAAATATTTAATTAAGCTGATTTTTATCGGGATTACTCAAATATTGTTTTAAAATTAATAAACGATCTAAATTGTTTGTGGGGACCCTGAATTGAACGCCACGGAACCTTATGTACACGACCATATGTGCAGTTGCAAAGCTGTAGAAAAAAAAACGAGGCGAAAAAACATAAAAGAATCTTCTTTGCCCTCCAATCACACACCAGAGAACCGGAATATGCTTATAAACCTGAAAACGACCGGACACTCTCAACTTTTTCTATCCAAACGGCAACGAAATGCACCACACCCCAAACCCAACCTCAATTTTCCACTCCATGCATCCACCGACCCCCCACTCCGTCGCCGTCATCGGCGCCGCTGGCCTAGTCGCCACCCGAGCAACATAATAAGATCGGAGCAACATAATAAGATCGGAGGTTCGTGGATCTACGACGCGTCCAGCGAGTCCGACCCGCTCGGGCTCGACCCGACCCGGACCAAAATCCACAGCAGCATCTATGCTTCCCTCCGGACCAACCTGCCCCGAGAAGTAATGGGTTTTCGGGACTACCCGTTTGTGGCGAAGAAGGGGCCCCACAGGGACCCGAGGAGGTTCCCGGGTCATTGGGAGGTGTTGGAGTATTTGAAGGATTTTACGACCGAGTTTGGACTCAGTGAGTCGGTGAGGTTCGGTGCGGAGGTGAGGCGTGTTGGGTTGGAGGAGGGAGGGAAGTGGAAGATAAGGTCGAGAATGTGTGGGGAGGAGTTCGTGGAAGTGTATGATGCTGTGGTAGTGTGTAATGGGCATTATACGGAGCCCCGAATCGCTGAAATTCCGGGTGAACTATCTATCTCCAACCTGTAGGCTTATAAAAGAGAGGACCTTGGAAATTTTTGTTTGGTCATTTGCCACATTTTACCTTCCAATTGGAATTTGCCCTATTGATTTTCTTGTAATTTTGCCACAATGCTATGCCCTTTTGGTCTTTTGGCTATGTATAGCTAAATTACGCATTTGAGTCCCTGGAGGTTGTTGTTTTACGGATTTGAGTCCCTAGAGTTTGTTGCTTACGCATTTGAGCCCCTAGAGTTTATTGCGTTGCCATTTCTGATCCCCTTTTTAACGGCTGGTGTGAAAGTCTTTGTTTTTGGAATTCACGTCATGCATGTGACAGATGTCTATAGTTTATCCCAGACTTCTATAACTTAGCTGGTTGCACATCCAAGCATATTTCAGTATGAGTTCTTTTTAACCTCCCTCAAAGCAAAATGTGAATTAAAATACACGGGCATAATACTCGTGCTAGGCACGAGGCCTTATTTGAGTCCCTGGAGGTTGTTGTTTTACGGATTTGAGTCCCTAGAGTTTGTTGCTTACGCATTTGAGTCCCTAGAATTTGTAAGCCAAAATACACACGGACATCACACTCGTGCAACGCACGAAGCCGTTAAACTAGTATTCCAATAAGCGAGGACGGATAAATTTTTGAGGTTGTGTCACAAAAGTAATTTCCAACATTGTCCTACTACTTCTGTTATAACAGTATTATGAAACATGACCGAGTCCTGTGTTAGAGAAAGTCTCCTTAAGAAAGATTTGCCGCCTAAAGAAAGATTCGCCGTCTACTGTGGGTGTTGTAGGATTTGTCAGCGTCTATCTCGCAGAATAAAAAGGCTAGACCACAAGTCGCAAGAACACATCCGTCGACTGTCTTAGCATACGAACATACGTCTGTCTCTCCCTCATACAAGAACCGAAAATCAGAATTGCTAGGTGTAGACACGAATCTCTTTCTTCTCACCAATTCGGGATTGAACAATAAAAAGGGATAGAAAGACCCCTGAGCTGCACACCAGAGATCGATACTTGAATTCAGGACTGAATTGGCCGCGACATTAAACCCACGTGACCAGACTTGATGAGCCCCAGGTGAGTCCCTTCGAGGCTCGTCTTCCCCGATATCATTCACAATATTCCAACACTATCTAATCCACATATTTACCACCAAAAAAAAACTATCTGCCTCACAACAAATAGACATCCTCCGTAGTGGCGACTGTAGGACTTTTTGTTAATGGGATCACTCACAAACTTAAATTCCAATAATATATACGCAATAAATGTCACATTAATAAATACATTCCTCATTTTGAATGAACCAATTAGGTACCATAAAAAAGGCATATATTGATTATTGTTTTCACAAAATAAATAAAAAAAGGCAAGGCAAAGGCAGATATCGATTATTTTTCTCACAAAAATACAAGAAATTTTGAGCTTCATGAATTGCATTTGACCGCCGAGGAGATTCCTTCTTCTATGAACTTAATCATTTAAAGCGGCAAGGAATTGGTTTTTAGGAAGAATTATTGATTGATTTGTGTGAGTGCATCAGTTTAGCATTAGATTATGAATCTGCCAAAAAAATTGGAATGAGATTCTGTTGATGAAACTATAATCCAGGGTGTCAGCATACATTCTGAATGGGGTCAAACTCAGATTATATGAAATATGCACAATAGTAATAGTAGGATTTTTCTCTTCCATGGGATCAGCTGACCCCACAGCTCTCCATGTGCCTTCGCCCCTGATCCTCCGACACCCCCACCTACGTACTCACACAGAGAGTGTGTGCCCAACTTCTAGTTCTTTGAATATGTGTGGCCCTTGAGGAAATGTGTGGTTTGATTTGTGATTAGTAAATTTGTTTTTTCGGTTTAAGATTGCTTGGTTAGAAAGTTATGATGTTTTGGGTAAATGGGTTTGTATTAGTTTTGTCAAATGCTTAGCTACTTCTTGTTGCAAAGGTTTTTTCTTTTTTTATTGCAAAGTTGTACTTTGATTTGTCATTCAGAATCTAGATTGGTTAAACGGGGCTTAAGGTTGCTTGGCTCAAACACAAACCTTTTTTTGGTAAATGGGGTTGTTACACCAATATGATCGAATGCTTTTGGTGCAAATGATTTTTGTTTTGTACTCCCTCCGTCCCCAAAAGTTGGATACCGATAGGGCTTAACTGACCACCAGGTCAACTCACCTCTTTTAGGCCTAGCTCGGTATAAGGAGCTCGAGCAAGGGCAGAAAGAGTTCAGTGAACACCAAGGTAACCGGGTAGTATGTGAACACAGCTCTTACTAATGAGCCCAGTTCGGCATCAGAAGGGCAGCTCGGACTGCCAGGTCTGGGCTGTTATCAAACCAACTTAATTACCTAGGGAAATGATTTTCACACACCCCTATTATCCCTTTGCACTCCCTTTTTTTTGTCTTTATTCACTGTGAAAGTACTGAATTATCCTTACCTCTTGAGTCACTTTTTCCGGATGAAAGGTAATTTGGCTCTTTTAAGTGAATAAAGACAGAAAAAGAAGTACAAAGAAATAATAGATGGGGTCTAAAATTCATTTCCCAATTACTTATTACTTACATTTGAGTTTTCTATTTTTAGCACCCATGACTTTTAGCACATCAATTTTCCATTGCTAAACACATCCCAGGTGTTTTTCTTTTCCTTCTTTTTTTTTTTCTGAATCCCTCCCTTTTTTAGTTTGACCTTTAGCACTTCAATTTAAGGTGAAGTCAAACTTTTAGCACTTTTAGACGAAAATGACTTTTAGCTAATGAAAACAAAATGACTTTCAGAGCAACCCCAACAATAACTCCTCAAAAAAGTTTGTGAACAGTGCATATATCTATTATAACTTGACACTTTTTCTATCAACACTCCAACAACACTCCCTATTACCCTCCCTACTTTTAATAAATTATAATATATGGGGGAAAAGTAAGAGAGAGACAAGAGAG
>JAXBDA010002273.1:0-44181 GCA_036023075.1 Gaultheria prostrata | reverse complement strand
CTATAAGTTTGTAGTTCTACGATTCCTTTGAGATACGGAGAACAGAAAGAAAACACTCAAAGCAGAAAGAAAAGAATCAGACAGAAAGGTAATGAGAATATGATTGGTCTAGAAGATCAATCCTAAAGTTCTTGAAGAACTAATTCCATATATATTTGTGTTCAATATTTGTGTTACTTTTATGCAAAGTTCTTTTATTATTTACTTAATTTTATAACATGTTTCACGATTTTTTTTATTTTGGACGAATGACTGGCATGAATTTAGACGGAAAGGTTGAACCTCAAACGTTGTCCAGATGCAATGAACCACAAACCAGGGAAATACCTGTAGTTTTATCCCATGAACCACAAACCAGGGAGTATTCTAATTTTTTTTTCAAATTTCTTAACCTTTTTAGAGTTTTCAGGCACCATAAACCTAGATTTAAATGTTAAACTCAAGGTTTAAAGTATTCTATGATATGTGGGATTACGAATCTACCTTTTTAGATATAGTAATCAATTGTAAAATCTAATTTAAAGGTCAAGGCCAAATTTTAAATTTATCTATGCACCAAGTTGTAGCGAATAAACGGTTCAAATCACATTTCAGAGCTTAAGATGAGGTCTATTTGGAGGGCACCGCTCTTCTTCTTTTTCTTTTTCTTTTTCTTTTTTATAACAAAATGAACTAATCGAATTGGAGTATTATTTTTTAGATCATAAGATCCATAGTGAATTAGTGATGAGTGTAAATCCTCTCGTGTGGAAAATATTAAAACCGGTTGCAGCTTCGCTTAACCGTCTGAATTGTTCATTTCGCAGGTAGATATACATCATCTGTGGCAAAAAAAAAAAATGGATTGAACAGAACGGACCCCACACTATTTTAACCAATCATGATGAGGGTGTGAACAAAAAAATTTCCGAACAAAACATAGGAATTTATTGAACATATGATAGTTATCACAAGAAAAACAAATTATTTTCTATCAAGATTGCTACGACTTGCTGATAAAGAAAAAAGGACTACCACGACTCGACGATAATCAAGCTCTTATCAAAATCTGATTAACCTGATTTTGTGTTTTTAATAGGACTAATAAACGAACCAAGCTACTTAAGTATGAGCTCGTGTTCATTCGTTAAACCTCTTCTTATAATAGTTTGTTACGTACAAAGCCAAGCTTGAACATTTTTTGAGTTCGTTTAGGTTTCAAACCAAACTCGGAAAAACTATTATTACTCGTCTCGGTACGACTTTTAGAATGGACGGCTCGAACAAACTTCTCTCGGTATGACATTTAGAATAGATGGCTCGAACGAATTCATCTCGGTATGATTTTTAGAATGGATGGTCTGATCATCCTGTACTTATTTTTGGCATATATATAAATAATTATCAATAAGTTATGACAAAATAAACGATTCGGATATTTTTTAGTCCGGGACAAAACAGGAAAAAACAGAAAATTAGAGTGTACCGGATCTACACTCGTCTCCGAGAAAACCTTGTATGTTGAACGGTTACCGTCACATGATAGTCATCGGCACATCTTTCCAAACATATTTTGGACGGGGAGCATACAAGTTTTTTCTCCTTGTCTCCGCACTTTTTTTCTCGTCATTTTTCGTCGTTGCGTGCGTTGGGACTTCAACAGATTAGTCTCGCACGCTCGTCTCCACGATTTTTAGTCGTCATTTCGTCGTCACTGATTGCGTGCGACTTCAACAGATTATTCTCACGAATCCTATAAATTCTGGCGGATTATCTTGGAGCCTCATTCTGCACTTGATCAAACCTAGAAGTCGAAATCGAAATCGAAATCGCTCAAACAACCAATTATGGCTCCTTCGTAAGCTCTCTGCTCTATTCTCTGATTCTAGAGTCATATTTGTATGTAAATTCATCTATATACGTGTGCATACTCCGGAATTTTGTGTTACTGTTATTTATCTTTTCTGGGTTCATTGCAAATTTTTCAAATGGAATCTCAATAATCTGTGCATAGTTAAAGCAAGACAAAACAAAATCAAAATTACCGATACAGAAGTTACAATATCTACTGCTTGCGGCGCTATTTTTGCCAATTAGTTCATTTCGATCCTCAGAAAGTGCTGCTTGGTGGGTGGGGTTAGAGAGTTTCGCAGTCCCTTTTGATTGAGGGATTTGATGAGAAAAGAAAATAAAAGGACTTGAGTTTCTTGCCAAATCACTCATTTGGATTGAGTGTTTTTGTTGAAAAATAGAGAGAAAAAGTACAAAAATGATATTTTTGTTCCCCTTTCTGATCACTACCTGTTAGGGTTTTTTCTCATTAAAGTCGAATAAGAGCAGTGAATAAGCAAAGGCCTTTCAGTTTTTGAAGAGTTAACACCTCCTTTTTTTTTTGTCTCTGATCCTGGAGAGTTAACACTTAGATCCTAGGTTCTTAAACTAACACAGTAACACCTAATTATTTCACTTGAAATTGGGCCCTTAAGATATTTAGGCTGGTTAACTTAGTTTTTGTGAATAATAAAAGAAAAACTTAATTTTTATGCAGGCCTCAATTGAACATCTGCATAAAAAAAATTGGAGCGCCCAAAAAAATAGTCTAAATTTGGGGCCAAAATCGATGGCTTTATGGGCTTAAGCCCAAAGCCTGCTCTGCATTGATCTTTATATTGTTAATGAATATTGATTTGTGATGACTAATCTTTACTGTTGGTTGGTGTGACTAAAAATGTTTTAGGTACGTGAAAGAAGATCTTCCCCCACATTTGGATTCTACTTCTGAACCGCCTCCTCTCTTTGATGGAACGACTCGGTATGCCCTCCCTCCCTCTCTTTCGCTCTCTCTCTTAGATTTATAAATACACAAATTTTTCTGATTGGAAATGCTAAAGGTGAGGAAGATGTAATTTGACGTGGGATGCTGTGGTAAAAGTGGATATTAGTTCTATTGGATTCCAGTGAACATGTAGCATGAAAAATGCAGAATGGCTGAAAGGAATTCATATAGCCAATCCCACTTTCTGGGCAATAAAGTTTGGTTTGATGTGATTTGAATGTACAAAATTTCACAGATGAAGTTTATTTGCTGTTTATGAGAACTTTTTTTTTTTCTGCCTAGTTTAAACTCGAATTAGTTTTGTATGATCACGTCGTAATCTATATTGAATTCTTTCAGGTTGTATACCTATTTACCATGCCCATTTGCTCAGCGTGTTTGGATTGCCAGGAACTATAAGGTCAGTTTCTCCTTGTCCCCAACAAAATTGTTTCAATGCTTATGAATTTATTTATTTATTTATTTTTTTGTTTTTGCAACTTGCTCACCATGTTGTTGCATATATAATCACTTCATGGTATGCATCTGTACATTTTCACCTAATAACCAGTTTGTAGATACCGTTTCGCGATGTCTGCCCATTGGTTTAAATGTGCATATCCCGCTTGTCAAATGCGCGTAATGGTTGAATATGCATGCTCAATCACCAACTTTGAGTTTGATCTCTGGCAGGGCAGGTCGGAGGGATGCCCAGTCCAATGACTTGTGCAATTCATTTTTCGCCTTATATGCATTGTGAATTTACTCAACCTGTTTAAGTGCCTTATTTTGGTTAACTTTTGTGCTGTAGGGTTTACAAGACAAGATCAAATTGGTTCCTATTAACCTTAGAGACAGGCCTACTTGGTACAAAGAGAAAGTTTACCCAGAAAATAAGGTAACATTCTATTGAAACAATGTCCTTCTTCTGATCATATTTTATTATCTTAATTAAGTACTAGGTGCAGTTTTTGTTTACCACGATGGCTAGTAATTGTTGATCAAACTGTTGGCTAAGAAATCATCAAATCATAAGTCTTGTTACATGGCATGTGATATTGTCTAACTTCTCTCTATAACGAAAGGATAATGACCCCCAATTATTTTGCTGGCTATGCATTGTGCTTTATAGTATTTCGGAATGCAATATACACTGTTTTCGATGTTACGGGGTGCTGATCTGTTGTGGACGAACAATAACTGACGTCGTGAGTACGAAACATGCTTGTGGGGAAGTTAAAATTGCTTGGTGAGAAGGACAATATGTGATAAATTAGAACAGGGGAGAGTTTTTGATTTGATGTAAAGGGTTAGAGTGAATTTGAATGGGGAGATAAATGGGACAACTTTTAGCCTTAAGTTTGTTTTTATGTAATTCTAGATCTACATGAGGTAATTGCAACCGTTCTTCAATATTTTTTTACAGAGATTCATTAATTTTAGTGTAGGAATTGGTGATGGAAGTTTTCATGTAGAAATCCCACTTTGGATTAGTGGCAGTAATAGTGATGAGTATTATAATCCGTGCTGAGTGTAGTTAACTATCATGACCAATGATTACCACAAAGGATTTGAATTCTCTCATAACTTGACCTTGGTCCCCTTGGTGTCACCCCCCTGACATTCAGCTACTTTCAATAAAAAAATCTTGCTTCTCCAGAAATACTAATAGAATGTCAAGTTGATCCATTGTCTGCTAAACTTATCTGTTAAATGCATTTTGAATCATCTTGTGATGCCTTGTGTACATTCATCAAAGGTTTGAATCACTCCTCAAAGCTGGTGCATATCATCTTACGACCTACTTGATAATTTGTATCTTTCTTGCTCACATATTCAGTTCTTTTTGTCTTAGGTGCCCTCACTGGAGCACAATAACAAAATCATCGGAGAGAGTTTAGTTTTGCTTAAATATCTAGAGGATAACTTTGAAGGGCCCAAACTTTTGCCGAATGTAAGATGTGAATATGTTACAATCCCTTTCTCCGGCCCTCTCACTCTTCATGTTTTCAGATTTTTTGATGATCAACCATGTGAAATATTACAGGATCCTTCGAAACAGCAGTTTGCTGAAGAGTTGTTAGCATACACTGACACGTTCAACAAAATCGTGTATACTTCTTTTAAAGGAGATCCAGTGAAAGAAGCTGGTGAGATTCTAAACTTCCCTTCTACCGGGAAATTAATCACATAATAAATTATAGTACTCTCTCGACACATTGTTGACTTCAGTGATTTCTGCATCAGGTAGCGCTTTTGATTACTTAGAAACCGCTCTACACAAATTCGAGGATGGTCCATTCTTCCTTGGCCAATTCAGTCTGGTACGCCTCATCTCTCTTCTGTTGGTTTTTGTAATACTACATTGTGGGGAACATTTTGCATTCGCAGTCAGTATTTCTTTTCATTTTAACTTATTATGGTGAACTAGCATGCATTTCAATTGAACCTTTGCTCAATTTGCTGTTTTTTCCTCCGTGTTGCTAAATCCATGATTCACAGGTGGACATAGCCTATGCTCCCTTTGTTGAAAGGTTTCAAATCTTCTTCCAAGACGTGTTGAAGTATGACATTACGGCAGGACGACCAAAACTAGCTGCATGGATTGAAGTGAGTTAATCAACTAAATTTGTTCTTGGAGGCAAATTTGAATTTAATACTAAACCAATGTCGTGCATAGTCGTGTAAAGCACATCAATCATAATATTTTTTCGATGCCTAGGCCATAAGTTCTTCGAAAGTTTGATTTAAGTAATTAAACAGGTCAAATTTGATTCAAGTAATTAAGCATGTCAGTTTGACCGTAGCTGTGAAACACATACTCTGATTGAGATGGTGCAATTGGACATCTCACTTCGAAGGGCATGGAAGCAATGAAAATATTACATCCTTTATCATGTTTTAGGATCATCTCCTGATGTTTTATGACTCCAATGTTTTAAAGCACAATGTAGGCAAAGAGATCTGTCGCAACTTTTTTTTTTTTTTTTTGCTCTAGTGATTCGGCTCCTCGTCCAATTTGCTTAGGGGTGTATGATGTTTTTTTTTTTTAAAAGAAGGGGGGTGTTTGGTGTTTAATTTTCTCAATCAAGAGTATAGTAGGATATGCGAATTTCCATTGCAAGAAGCTCTGTAATTTCTTCGGTGACATCTCCTGCTTCTAATCTCTGTGCAGGAGTTGAACAAGATTGATGCTTACTCGCAGACAAAGTGCGATCCCGAAGAACTTATTACGATGTACAAGCAGCGCTTTCTGGTAGAGTCCCTTATGCCTACCACCGAAAAGTATGAAATACTAGGATTTATCAAACAGAATTAACTAACACTACATATATCTCCTTTTGCAGGGTCAGTAGTGAATTCCCCAGAACCTACTCCAGCAGCTGTTTATAGCTATGTATTAAATAAGTGGCTTCATGCCTAACTCTGGTGTTCCCATAAGTTGTGGTCCGAATGATTTTCTAGCTTAATATGATCAAGTCGTATGTATTGTTTCCTGTGATTTGTTGGTGTATCAGCTCACTTGTATTTTTCTTTCGCTTTTATTGCTTCACAATCCGGAATAAAATGGCAGTTTCGTTGTGTGATTATACGCTTGCGTACAGGAATCATGCCCCATGTTTCTGTGTAGAAACACAGAAACATGGATTTGTGCATCGCACGATGCACGGGTTAGTTGCTTGTATTTGCTTATGGAGATAAAGGTTACTCCCAATTTACTGCAAATGGGTTTATCGTCTTACTCAAGAAGAGGCGGGTATTGTTCTGAGGTAGCCATTGGTTAGAGTCGGTGATATGTGGATGTGGTCGGAGACTCGGAGGAGTAGTTGAATATGGTGGGGATATGATGTGGTGGCTTACACCCCGCTCACACCCCATTGTGTGGGATCTACCTCGGGCGAATGATCGAAACAGCTCAATTTGTTTAAAATATTTTTTTTAGATTTTTTTTTGAAAAAAATCAGTTCAATCAGATATCGGTAAAAGCTTGATAAGTTTATTAAAGCTTTTGTCCGTTCGAATCAATCGAGCCTTTACCGGTATCTGATTTAGCTGGTTTTTCACTAAGGCCCTTAATAAAATATTCTAAACAAATTAAGCGGCTCCGATCATTTATGTGAGACCCCGAGTTAGGTCACACACAATGGGGTGTGAGCAAGGTGTGAGCCAGTGGATGTGTTAGTGGTTGATACTTATATACTTCCTCCATCCCAAAAAATATGTCTTTTTTCTCTATTCAACCCTCTCTCAAAATTATTTGTACTTCTTAAGTTATAGTATTATTTTTATATACAAATTGGGTCTTGTTTGATAGATATCACTTAGTTTTATTAAATAAAATCTTTTAAAGTCATGAATATATATATATAAATTACGAAATATAGAAAAATTTCAAATATGTGTGAATAGTTAAAATGGACATTCATTTTGGGACAGAAGAAATATTTATATCCATGCCAAAAATAAGTGTGATCAGACTTTGTTCGAGTCATCCATTGTAAAAGTCATACCGAGACAGGTAGTCAAGTCTAGTTTGAAAGCTAAACACGCTCATTGAATTATCAATAAGTCTTGACAAAATGGACCATTTGGATCATTTGAGTCCGGGACGAGTGGGAAAAAAAAGAAAATTAGAGTGTTCATTAACTGTTTTGCGTTTTTTTAAAAACTTTATTACTAACTAGAACGTGTGATTTTAAACTTTATTCTCATAATACGTTAAATCGTGTTTAGCAATCACGGTTTTAAGAAAACATAAATAATTAATTTAATCCCAAAGCGGGGTTAGGAAATACACTTTCAATAGGCGTGATTGAAAAGCACGCTTTCCCATGTTAAAAATTTCACTATTGTCTTGTTAAAAATTGAACACTGCTACACATACAACTCCACACAAAAACGGTGTCGTTTGGCTTGAAAGGGAGAACAAAAACTTGTTCCCAACACACGGAATCATTGTATGAATAAAACTTGCGTAAAAAACTGTACCTTATTGGACATGTTTTTTTATTCTTGTTTTCATTTTTTTTTTTCCTGAGAACAAAGCAATTTTGCCGTATATATTCACACAAATACAAGGCCTAAGTGACAGAGTCCGAATTTGGATTAGGAGGTGGCGCTATTAGATGATAAATTTAAACTTTGTCCGAAGCGTTGTTTTCAAGTGATTTTTTTTTTTGTTGAAAGTTTGATTCAACAAACTGGTATTGGGGCACCGATGCCCCAATTTTACTTACCACGGACACTGAATCTACTTACCATGAACACAGACTTTACTTACCACAAACATAAGCTTTACTTACCACAATTTATAGCCTATACGTGTGGTAAGTGTGGTATGTTTTTGTGGTAAGTAAAACATGTGTTCATAGTAAGTATAATTGCGCGGGAAAAGAGCAAAACCACTCTCTTCCTTGTGGTGGTTTTCATCTAATGGCTCATATTCATTTACTATTTTTTATCGAATGACTTAGATTTAGTGGGGCATCGGTGCCCCAATACCACTTTTGGGGCACCATAGAAATATTCACTCTGTGTGGTCTTTAAATGAAAGCCATCAAGATATTATTTAATGACCTAAATCGTTCATTTCGACATTCTTCATTCTTCATCATTTCAGCAAAAAAAATCAAGTTATTCAGACATCAATAAGTACCTAATCAACTTCCGTTCTTGTAAGGCCTTACTAAAACAGGAATTGGGGTTCCCGTCCAAGGCACTACACCCAACACCCCCATAGTGCCTTCAATTGTGGGCCTTCTAAAATCTCTATTTGTGATTTTAACCATTCATTTTTTTTTGAAAATACTGAGTAGATCATTCATGCTAAAAATTAAATTGGCTGGATATTGACAGTCGTACGATTGAATCCCATTTATTTTATGTAAGATAAATGTTTCTCAATCATGTATCTCCATAGGTCCAATTAATGTGGTTTTTGTACACATGTTATGCTCAACGTTCCCGAGAAAATGGACAATTCAGATAGCAAATAGAGATTTTTGAGGGCTCACAATTAAGGACAGTACAAGGATGTAGTGCCCCAAGGAACTCCAAATCGACTCTAATATGGAGAGGGAGAATCCCCATTTGGTCACCCCGTAATTAACGTTGTATGAACTTTTCATTTACTAAGACCAATGTGACAGCCTAGTGGTTGTGGCAATCCTTACCGGATAAAATGTTTGGGTTCGAGTCTTATAAGCTGCAAAGTGCAGCACCCCTTTCCCTTTCCCCCTCCTAACGATTGACACACACAAAAAAAAAAAAACTTTTCATTTACCAAAAAAAGTCCTTAAAAGTTTTGGAATTACTAGAAGGGGATACTTTAAAATATGAGGTTTGAAATGTGGAAATTAAAAGCCAATAGAGGGGTTATACTGTCAATTAGGTCACATACAACTCACATGATTTGTTTACCGCTAGGGTAAATTATTAAAATCACCCCTGAGATTCCAAGAAATTACAAATTACCTCACCACATTTGGAAAAGTATAAATTACCCTATATCACATGAAGAATTGCCCCATGTCGTGATGTAGCCATTAGGAATTTCAATAGAATCTGTTTGACATCATCAGGCATATTCCGTTCAATTTCCTAACGCCTAATCACGAGATGAGAGTAATTTGCTATGCGATTTCCTAAATGTGATGAGGCAATATAAAATCTCTAGAAACCTCAGGGTGGTTTTGGTAATTTATCCTTTTCGATAAGCCTTTAACAGTTTTATTAACGGAAAGGGAAGTATTATAAGTTTACCTACGCGTGACTAGGGTTGCAAATGAACCAAGTCGTTCATGAGTTCAGCTCGGTTCGGCTAAAAAATAGCTCGTTTTAACTCAGTTTGTTAAGTTTTTATTGAGGTTCGGCTCGAGTTCGTTACAAACCTTAACAAACAAGCTTGAGCACTGGAAGGCTCGATTCAGCTCGGCTCGATAAGGCTCGTTTACTTTTAGAGTAATAAAATAATATAAGCTATGTAAGGGAGGATTCGTAAAAATAATATAAGAATGTGTTTTTAAGGTGTATGTTTTTTATCGAAAAATGCTCGAATCAACCCCTTCCGGGTATTTTTTTTACGAATCCTCGCGGTGGACCTTAAAAACATGTTTTAAACACATCTAACGGTTCGGATCGTCTCGGATCTCGAAATTCAATCTTGAACGAAAAATCTCTTACATAAGCTATGTAAGAGAGCCCTTATAAGATCCTCTTCGTACATATACGTTTTTTATCGAAAAATGCTCGGATCAAGTCCTTCCGGGTATTTTTTTTACAAATCCTCGCGGTGAACCTTAAAAACACATTCTAAAAGCATCTAACGGTTCGGATTGTCGAAATTCAATCTCGAACGAAAAATCCCTTACATAAGCTATGTAAGGGAGCCCTTATAAGATCATCTTCCTATATATATATATATATATTTCGTTGGCTCATTAAGGCTTGTGAACAAGGTCGTGCTCGAGCTCGTTAAAAATTAATAAACAAGCTTGAACATAGTAAAACTCGGCTCGACTCGGCTCGTTTGCAGCCCTACGCGTGAGGATTGGAATGCTCAAGTTAAAAGTGAAAGTGTGTGGGTTAAATTGTTTGAATTGGAAATTAAAAGTACAAAGTGATACATGGTTTAGAGTGACGGGCTACAAAGTGTAGTTTTCTCAGAAACAAAATCGTCCACATGCAATGAACCGGAATTCCAATCACTGGTAACGAAAGACTCGTGAGCAAAATTACGTTTTACTCCCCCCCGTCATTTCGTCACTGCGCGCGACTTCAAAAAATCTGTATCTATCCCACCTCCTATAAATACTGGGGGAAACTTCCGAACGTAGCACAGACTGCACCAAAGAACCTACAATTCCAACAATTCGAAATCGATCAGCCAAGTCCAACCAACAATTATGCCTTCTCCGTAAGCTCTCTTTTGCCCTTTTTCTCCAATTCTACCTGCACTAGCCTTGTGCCCGTTCGATGCACGGAGCTATAAAAAAATAAGCTCATGACGTGTTCTTTTGGTTTTCGTGCATCGAACGTTGCTTTTTCTCCTATTCTACATAGATATATTTGTGTTAACATATATCGATACTAGATTTGACTTTAATTGGACGTCGCTAGTGAACGCTACTTTTCGCAGGAAACAAATAAAATGAGAGAAAGGGTTAGTTGGGATCTGTGATCAAAATGACACGACCTTTTGGATTGTTTGTGTATATGGATTTTTGATGGGGCTTTTATTTGGAAAAATTGTGTAGGTTCGTGAAAGAGGATCTTCCCCCAACTTTGGATTCTACTTCTACTGAACCCCCTCCCCTCTTTGATGGAACTACCAGGTATGCCCTCTCTCTTATCCATATTTGTATGTATGTATGCATGTCAGGATGTGTGAGTGTGTGTAATGTGTATCAAGTTGTGTAAATGGACATGCTAGGGTAGGGAAGTTCTAGTTCGACATGGGATGCTGTGAAAAAGTGGATGTGAATTTATTAAATTCTAGTGGACATATCACATATAGCATTGACAACTATTTTACATGAACTCGGATGCAAATGTCGGGTACGGGTGGGCATCCATGTGTCGTATCACCATCTCATTTCAAGGCTATGGGAACATGCCGGGATATTTGAAATCCTTAATGTATACATATAGTTACTTTTTGTATAGCTTAAATATTGTTTACCAGGAGTTGTTTTAGACTTTTTCTTTTTATGCACATTATTCGAGTTCTATACATAGCTGGGGAGAAAATTGAGTTAGAAAATATGTTCGATAAGTTTTTATCCCGCTAAACAT
This sequence comes from Gaultheria prostrata, assembly GCA_036023075.1. NCBI lineage: Eukaryota > Viridiplantae > Streptophyta > Magnoliopsida > Ericales > Ericaceae > Gaultheria > Gaultheria prostrata. The sequence goes on along the minus strand of JAXBDA010002273.1, from coordinate 32,594 downwards.
GTCTGCCACGGATCCTATCCCCTTATCTTAGCGTCGACTGTCGAGTGTCTCTGACACTTGTTCTTTATATAGTTTGAAAGATCCATGTAACATTGATTGACATAGAGGAATGGCTAAAATGAATTCATATAGCCGACCATAATTTATTGCGACATTTGCTTTATTTGATTTGGGTATATAGATGAGAATATTTACTTCACTGAACTTGGACTCAAATTAGTTCATACATCTTATCTATTCCAAAATGGGTATCTTCTTGAAGGTTGTATACCGCTTATGTATGCCCGTTTGCACAGCGTGTTTGGATTGCAAGAAACTACAAGGTTCGTTTCCCTGCTCTTAAACGCCTAATTTGCTTCATGTCCTCTGTCTGCTTAATGCTATAGAACTGAAGGCCTAATGTATTCATATGGGAGCTGTCTACGATCCACAAAGGAGAAATTTACATTTCCACTGGAGATCGCTTGGTGGGATTCATGTTGCTAAAAGTGAAGGCTTTATTCTTTCTTGTCATATGTGCACAATGTCCATTTAATTGAGTATGCTTCTCAGCAAAGTTAAATTAAAACTTTGAACTTTCTTTTTTGCACACATTTGTAGTCATCCGGAGGACTTCAAAAGATCAATCTGCAATTTGATTTCTCAGTATTGCGTGCATTTGATTTTATTCAACGTAATTTGGGGGTTTATTTTGTATAAATTTTGAGATGTAGGGTCTACAAGACGAAATCAAATTGGTTCCCATTGACCTTGGAGACAAGCCTACTTGGTACAAAGAGAAAGTTTACCCCGAAAATAAGGTAGCATTCTCTCCGTGCAATATACTTCTGCTTATCATTTTTACCTATCTTACTTAAGTAATGGGTGCACTTGTTTTAATTACCAGGGCCTCTTAGCAGTAATAAATAATCAGTACAGTTACCTATCTTACACAGTTACTTTGACAGAGTCGAAACTCGACCGTGGTCCTATTGTGTCATTTCTCTGTTTTCAGCTTTGTTGGAAATAAAATCTGCCAGAAGTACTTATAAAACTTATAAAATGCCAAGTTGACGTATTGTCTGCTAAAGTTATTTTTAAATGCCTTTCTAATTGGCTGTGATGCCTTTTGCACAGTCATGAAAAGTTTGAAATCACTCTTCAAACGTACTGCCTAGTTGAAAATTTTCGTCTTTCTTGCTCACATATGCAGCTGTTTTTTTCTTAGGTGCCATCACTGGAGCACAATAACAAAGTCACCGGAGAGAGTCTAGATTTACTTAAATATCTAGAGGATAACTTTGAAGGGCCCAAACTTTTGCCTAATGTAAGATATGAATCTGTATTTACACCCCTTCCTCCTTTTATCTCACACTTTCATGTTTTCTAATTTTGATGATCAACAATGTGAAAATACCATAGGATCCTTCCAAACAACAGTTTTCTGAAGAGTTGCTGGCCTATACTGACACATTCACCAAAACTGTGTTTACTTCTTTAAAAGGAGATCCGGTGAAAGAAACTGGTGAGATTCTATACTTGCGTGTTCTGGGAAATTTGTCACGGAGTGAATGAACTCTCTCGAAACCTTGCTGACTTAAGTATTCTGCAACAGGTAGTGTTTTTGATCACTTAGAAGCTGCTCTTAACAAATTCGAGGATGGTCCCTTTTTCCTTGGCCAATTCAGTCTGGTATGCCCATCCCCGTTCTGCTTGTGCATTCGCATTCAGTATTTATTTTTTTGTGTGCTGCGAAGGAATATTTTGGATAGCATTTTAGCTTGTCTTGACAAGCAAGAACAGATGTCAATGGAATCACGTGCTTAATTCGCTGTTTTCCTCTGTTTTGCGACCAAATTCATGATCTATAGGTGGACATTGCCTATGCTCCATTTCTTGAAAGGTTTCAAGTTGTCTTACAAGACGTGTGGAAGCATGAGATCACGGCAGGACGACCTAAACTAACAATATGGATTGAAGTGAGTTAAACAATTAAATCTGTGGTTGAAAGAATGTGAATTAATATCATACGAAAAATATGAATTGTACAAAATTTTGAAATCCAGTTCTTAATGCTGATTGCTGTGCAGGAGATGAACAAGATTGATGCCTACACGCACACAAAGGGTGATCCTAAAGAAATTGTTCAATCCTTCAAGAAGCGCTTACTGGTAGAGTCTCTCACGTGTTCTCCTGAGTCTGAAATGCAATTCGTTTTGAGATATCTAACAGAATTACTAACCCTTACGATGTGTGTATCTCTTTCTGCAGGGTCAGTAGAGAATTCCTGAGAAGCTACTCCAGTGTCTGTTCCGAACTATGAATTAAATAAGTGGCTTCATGCCAATTAAATATGTTGTATCTATTTTATAACTCAGGTGTCTAAAGGTTAGGTCCGTGTCCAATCCTTTTCCTCCCATACCCGCATTGAATTGAGGATTACATACGTACTGTTATTGATGTGCAGGTGTCATAAAGGTTTAGGTCAAAATGTTATTCTAGCTTAATAGGATCAAGTCATGTGCTATGGTCTTTTGTGAGATGTTTTTGCATTATCGTTCTTATATATTTTGTTTTTCTAGCTTAATAGCATCTTGTCTTGTGTATTGTCTTTAGTGAGATGTTTGTGATAATTCAGTGGCAACAAATGGAAGTTATACAAAAACATCCGGTTGGTGTAACTGCTAAGTCACATAATGCGCGTGTGGGAGTGTGTGTGTGAAAGTGCTTTTGAAAGGATCTCAAACATGGGAGTGCCTAACATATGTTGCATGTACTGAAAGATTATGGACATAGGGAGCAACCCATTTGATTTGAGATGAGTGTATTTATGTTTTGATTGGCTGCAACATGAGTGTTGTACAATAAACACGGTATTCTGATAATAGAAAAAAGAAAAAAGAAAAAGAGGTATGACGGGACAGGATGGGTACAGATATTTGGGTATGGGGTAGCAAAACCATAATTTTCTTGTACATAACCGAGTATTATATATTCCCTCCGTCCGGATTTGTTGGTCCACAAATATACTTTTTCAAGTCCGAAAATGTTTGTCCATTTTCAAAAGTTAAATGGTAAAGTATGGAGAAAGTACATAAAAAGTTATGGAAAAAAAGTTAGAATCCCCAAAATGGACCAACAAATTCGGATGAAGGGAGTAACTACCCCTATACCTACTCCTATTAGGTAAAAATATCGCGTAATACTTGCCTCCAAATGACCGAATCGAATTGTGTATCCATGAGTGTAACTATAATTACCATTCCTACTATCCGATCCATAAAATGGACTTGACCGTCCAGTTTTCCTTGTTTGCTTTGACGATTCAAATTGTTCACTTTTTAGAGATTGTTGGGAACATGAACAACATCAAAATTCACTTTTATCGAATACTGGTTGATATGATTTGAAACATGTCTATCTTTAAAAAAGAGTTCACAACACCGAATTGGAAACCATTTACCCATTCATCACAACAAATATGCTTTTCAAATTCATATCAACCAATGTTTGATCAATGTAATTTTTGGTGTGTCAATATTCCTCGTGAGCTCTAAAAAGTGAGTGGTTTAGATTATCAAGTGGGCCTAAAAAGGTCTTTCAAATGGGCAAATTTGACTGTCTTGTTAATTTTCAAACTCAGGACCCTGCTGAGCGTTTCGCTCGCCAGGCCCTACAGAGCACATCTAGTCCGTCCAAATGTATTTTGGATAGTCCAGATTTGAGGGGCTGATGGATATTTTGGATATTTTAACTCCCCTTAAATCTGGGTCTTCCAAAACACATTTGGACTACCGAGATATTCTCAACAGGGCCTGCCGAGTGGAGCGCTCAGCAGAGCCCCCGGGTTCGTTAATTTTCATGGATTGGGAGGTTCCACCTCTACTAGAGGGGACGTTTTCGTGAAAGGAAAGTAATGTTGGTACATGGGTGTGGCGTACTATATTTGACGTAAAAGAATACAAGTATCTAAATTATATACATCAAACGAGGCATAAGCTCACCATCATACTTAGTCCAACTAAAAGTTTATTAAGAGAGCAAATAATTAAATCAAAGTGGGAATGACTACAATACTCACCCATTAAGGTGTGTACTATATACACCGATTGTATGGTCTATAACCGGAATATTTTTTAGTGTCTCGTAAGTTTTATACGGAGTATTAAAAACTCGTAACTTTTAGCAATAGGATTCATAATATTTTCTCGATGATTCATACATTTTGGTGCGTCTCGTAACTTCTTTACACACAAAAATTGAAAACTTTTTATTCATAATAGATAATCGATTCGTAATATTTGTACGGTTGCATATAATACACACCCAAATAGGAATGGGTATTGTAGCCTTTCCTAAAGCAAATAACCTCCAATCTTTACTTTTTGCAAGGATTGACCCCGCAAGCTTAAGGCAAGTGGTGGCTAGCTCATGCGGTAGAGCTTTTGGATGCCCCCACACTGCATCCCGGGATTGAGTCATATTCCCCCCTCTCCATGTAATAGATTAGGAATTACAGGAAAAAAAAAAAAACTTCTATATGAAAGTATACAAAAGGGTGGCCTACTAAGTTAACACTAGTCCATGCCTTTGGTACTTAATTTTTTTAAAATTTTAATTGGTTGTGGAGATCTTAAAACTTAAGACTATTATAAAGATAGAAATAATTTATTTGGTTAAGTACCTTTGATCCTTAATTTTCCTAATCTTTTGAGCATTACCCAATGAATGGTGTCATGTGGCATTCAATGACCTTGTCAAAAGAGAATGTGGCATTCATTGAATGCCATATGATTAGTTTGTGCATGCACCCATGAAACTTGGTCTCTTAGATCTTAATTAATACTAATTATACATGGAGTGTGATTGTCTTATTAACTTTTCGGTAAAGATTCTTTCTAGTCATTTTTAGGCTGAAATAGACGTCTTGTTGAGTACCCTCTTTTTCTTTTTCTTTTGAGAAATAGAGAGAAAATTGCATTAAACACCAACTAATACAAACAAATAAAAAAAAAATGGAAAGTACAAGAAAAAAAGCTAAAAATTACAGAAAAAAGGAAAAAAGAAAAGAAAAGTCCAGGAAATGGAAATCGCCGCCTCGCATGTGTCATCGGAAGTCTCTGGTCGTCATCTTCGTGCCCGTTGGAGCTGTTGGAAGCCGTTGCTCGCCTTCGATGATGGAGTTCTAGACCGGAAATCCCCGATCTAGCCCCCACGGGCCCAAAAATTTGGCGCGGACACCCACACTGGACCGGAGAGGAACGGATCTGGCATGGGGGGTCTCTGATGACCGAAAGAGGCTTTTAGAGGAAGAAGGTGGAAAAGGTGTGGAGGGGGAGGGGGAGGGGAAGGAGCGGCGGCCATAGGAGGCTTCTCCCTCATGCCTCACTTTCTCTCTCTAAACTCTCTCTCACCTCTGTCTCTCATAATAAATCAAGTACCTTTTAAGTTAGTGAATCAATCATCTCATAAAGTTTATCATTGGCTATATGGAAAAATCATAGCGATTAAATATTTCTAGTTAAAATAGAAAATTGCTAAAAGCATCCACTTAGCTGTTGTTAAAGTTCAAAAAAAAATATTGAAATTTATGAAAAATTAATAAAAAGTTGTAAAAGTATATTAAAAAACGTAAAAATATATGGAAATATGTGCTTGTTTTTTGTTACGTTCAAAAAAAGGACCCGGTAACATTTATTATAATTTCAATACATATTTATAAGATAAATGATTATTGATCTAGTGTGTCAATTTCTAATTTAATTTTTTTGACAATTATTTCTAATCTAGTATATAAATTTTTATAAGAAGAAATGTGAAAAAATCATGTGTTGATTCATGATTGTTTGTTATGCTATCCAACTTATAAAGCTTTAGGGAATACTACTTCAGAAAATTTACCTATTTGTTTTTAAAATCCTAATGGAGTAGGAGTATTAATTTCCAACAATAGGACAAAGGACCATTAAGATTGCAGACAGATTACCAAATGTGTCCCACAGTTCTTAATTAGAAACAGACACCTAACTATCGAGTGAGCTAGTCCAATGTTTGGAAAAAAAATTCCCTATGAAAGGATGGAGGAGGGAGCGACAAGGCGTAGCAGCTCTCTTGGACATAACCGAGAAGGAATAAGCCGATCGTGGAACTCAAATGGAAGCAAGGGTGTGTCGGATGCCTCGAACTCCTAACCACATGAGAACCAAATCCAATCAAATGGAAGCGAGGGGTGTCGGGATGCCTCGAACTCGTAACCACATGAGAGCCAAATCCAATGAGAGTAACGAACAATGCTATATACCGATCAAAGGGGACCGACCACGTACCGACGGCGCCGGCGACCACCGTGTGGGTCCCAAACAGTCAATCCGAGCCGTTCATCGTTCTCAAAATCAAAATCTGAGTGGGTTTAAGCGGTAATCGAGGCCATCGGACGGCTGTAAGTGCTCGATCCAAAATCACCCCATTTCGTGCAAACACTTTTGCACGAAATGGGGTGATTTTGGATCGAGCACTTACAACTGTCCGATGGCCTCAATTCCCGCGGTAACCCACTCGGATTTTGATTTTGAGCATGATGAACGGCTCGGATTGACCGTTTGAGACCTACACGGGGGTCTCTGGCGCCGTCGGTACGTGGTATGTCCTTGTTTCGTCGGTACCCATATATTTACCGGAGAGTAACCATGGCCAACTTGGCTGTAGTCGTCCAATGTTTGATTTTGTGTGCCTATTTCAGGCTTAAATCGATGATCGAGATTGCTTCTCTCGTTCAAAAGTTTAATCAAGCAATAATTAAAAAGTCAATCATAATCTGTGGCTGTGCATAATTATCTTAAATAAATTAGGTCCAATATAGTGTATCAGTTTATTTTTAAAAAACTACACGTGTTTTAAAATTTTGTCTATAGGATATCAATCAAAAAAAGATTTTTTTGGTAAAATCAAAATGTTTTTTTTTGGCATAAGTGATTGTTTTGGCAATCCTTGCAAAATGATCCGATCAATAAATTATTTTTCTACTCCGTATCATTGAGGTGGTAGCTTAGTTGGTGTTTGGTTTTTTTGCTTCTTAATAAATAAAAATAATTGTGTGCGAGCGTGCCAAAAAGGCTTGTAATTCTTCCTTTAAATTTAATTAGATGATTGTGTTTGAGTGGTTCAATTACCTCAACTAAGATGAATTTTCTTTCAAAGTGAAGAAATCAAAACCAATTTTATCAAGAAATTAAAGAACAACAAAGAAAATAATAAGCTTTGATTAAAAATCAAAAGTCATCTTACTTCGAATTCTTCTTCAACTTCAAACAGAACAATAACTTTGAATACTGGATGGTTACAAAAATTACTTTCATCTACTCCTAAACTACTTCGAACTGAGTCGAATTCCTACAACCATGATCCTAACTGCCTAAGAACAAACCAAGCATCACTTTTGCTGTTTGTTGAAGATTTGTCCGGGGGTTCTTCACTCTTCAACTTCTTCTATTTATAGCCCTTACTTGCAATTTGAATTTTCCGCCTGGTTATGGACTTCGAACACTCCTGCCCATCTTCAAAATGTTGTTATTTCCCTCCAAAAGACTTTGAACGTGTGCATAATGGGTTCACTGCTTGAATCACATTTTTCACATGGCTAAATTGTAGTTAAATTAACTTCCATGATCTATTCCATGTGCAATTAGTTCAACCGTCATTTCACGTGTTACATGATGAAATCCACATTCTTATTAATCATTAAAATGGCTTCGAAGCCCTTGTACTCATGCCTTTTGGTTGTATTTGGCAATAACTGCCGATAACTACCTATTTAATTCGAAATAAAGCGGCACCGTATTGACTTCCTTACAAGCAACATAATTTGATGCTTCTCATTCATTTATTTGTTACCAACGTCTGGTATTACTGACCACGTGTTCTATTCAAGGAATTTGAATAAGTGTCAGTGCTTCAATCGCTTCAACTTCCCTCCTAATTTCCAAGATGGGTTTAATGGTAGTTTTTTTCACGTCCTTTCACTTTTAAATTTTGAACGTTTCAAATATCTGGATTACCTCTATAGATAAACCCAATTGATGGTTTTACAATTTATTGCAAACTCTATCTTTGATTTTCATTCCTTCATACTGAGCAAATGGCCAATATTTCTAGCATTGAAAAAGCCTTTGAATTCATGGACCTCAATGAAAGCCAGGATGCTCTTTCCCCTAGCGTAATCCCTACTTCACCTATCCCTGGGGTGGTTCGAAGGGATCACTCTTTCCTTGTGACTCTTATCGAGGAACAGGATCCTACAAAGTGTCTCTTTATAAATATTTTTTTTTTGCAGATTATTGAACTTTCTAAGACTTTTCATCATTAGATTCTACTCCCTCCATCCCAATTTGTTGGACCTCTTTCCTTTTTTGGAAAGTTAAAAAAATTCTCTATATCTCATAATCTATAATATTTTTTATATTCAATATGGATTCTGTTTGATAGATTTCAATTAATTTTGTTAAACAAAGATTTTGAAATCATAAAAAATATTATAGATTATGAGATATAGATAATTTTTTGAGACGTTCAAAAAGGTAAACATGCCCAATAATTTGGGACGGAGGGAGTAATAGTTTAGATTAAAAAGTAAACGAAAGTGTGAAAAAATTCCAATGAAAGTACTAAAAGATCATGACAAAAAAAATCATGCATAAGTAAAAATTTGAAAAGAAAACGAAAAAACAGCAAGTAGTATCGAATCATTTGATCCAAACCCAGAGAAAGCTACAAACATTAAGCAGCCTAGTGGGCCCAATCTTAGTCAAATTAAAAAGGTACTTGGCCCCGTATCAATCAAAAGGCATGAACATAAAAAAGTGTGTACTATCAATCATTGAAAGGTAAAAAGCTAACATGACCTGCGGTCACATCGAAAGTGTGTAAAACAAAATTTTGTTTCCTGGCGGTCCGGATTAGCTTGCGAGTACATTGATGAAGACCCTATTCCACTAAGAAAAAACCGGCTTTAGCTTAAAGCTAAAAGCTACTTCATTCTGCTAACCCGAAAAAGTCATAAAAAACCAACTTATTCCACTAACTCAAACAAAAAATCTATTGTTAAAAAGTCAAAAAGCTACAACTAAGCTTATTTCTAAAGCCAAAGATAAAAAAAAGCTAAAAAACCAGAAAAATCATTAGCGGAACATCCTCTAAATTCCCTTTTCAGTTCACTTAAAGACATCCATTCCGAGATTGAAAAATTCACAAGAAAAACTCTTACAGGCTAACCGAGGTGAAGTTTCGACACCTCAAAATTCCCACATCTCGCAAATCCATCAAATGACACGTTACTTCCGATCAAAGCAGTAACACCATTAGTCCCACGTGCTACCTCCGTTCATTTAGCATCCCCTCTCGTGTGTACCACCAAAAGGCCCTTTAAGTAATTTTATTTTTGATCTGGGCCCTTTAAGTAATTAACACGTGACTTTGTTTTTTAATTTATTTTTGATCCATGACTTTTTGTCTTTTACTATTCAACCCCAGTTTTAGAAGTCCATCATATATAGCTACCACGCTCTAGAGAGAGAGAGAGAGGGAAAATCAGTTGCAGAAATGAACGTCTAGCCATTTGATCCTCCGTATCGAACGAGCCGAGCTTATCGGAGTGAGAAATCAGATCAAGTCCGTTCGATCGAAAGATGACGCTTAAGACCTCCAATTTCCTCCCCTTTTTCGAGCCTAAGAGGTAAAACAACCTTGTAAACACTCTCAGGTACACGTATATACTCGTAAATTTCGTGTATATGTCGATATGGTTATGTGTATGTATATGTGTATGTATAGGCTTAGTGTTGGATCTTTACACGCGTCTGTAGGACCGACACTCTAGTAATGCTGTTTGAGCTGAATTTCACTCGAAATTTGGGAATTTTGTAGTTATTTTGGTTTAATTATCAAATTTACTACCCTTGATACATCATATTTATTAAGTTGCTCGGTTGAAGAAATTACGTTTTGCACATTTGGATTACCACGAATTTAGCATCTATTTTGCTGTTATTTTTTGTTTTTATGGATTTAAGATATTTGGGTTATTTGACAATATTGAGTAGTTGTAGATATAGTATGTAACTATGTATGAAGTGCTAATTTCGATCCCAAACAGTTTGAGTCGTCTAGTCGGAGCCGCTGAACAAATGTAGATGATTTGTGTTGGAATTTAGGATAAGGCGACGGATCCAGGATTTCAACTTTGAGAGGGAGAAATTGTATAATTTTTCGTCTGGATTAGAAAATAGTAGTACATTAGGGTTTCTAGAAATTTTTGGGGTGCAGTCGACCATAAGCTTTCTCGGATCCATCACTGAGGATGAGGTTCTGTGTAAATGTTCAAGACCAGTCTTGATCTTGTTACGAATAGGGAAATGTGGTGCAAGATTTAGTCTTCTGAGACGGGTTTGGGATAAAACAGCGATATGGGCAGAAGAATCGGGATTCCTTTTGAACTATGTTGTTATCCTTGTTGAGTAAGCGCATATTGGACGTTGATTCGAGGTAAAGTTGAGGGATCTCTGATGTTTGGCTTTGCATTGCAGTTTAGGTCTATGTACATGTTGTGCGCTCCAAATTTTCGAAATCATAATGGTTATTGGTTTTGCCTCTCAGCAATTATTAAATCTTAGAGAGTAGACTATACTGGAATCAGGTTCACTGGTCATTTTAATTTGAGAATCACATACATATTGTTCTTGACAGGGATGCCTATGGATTTTCTGTGAGACCTCAACACCTTCAAAGATATAGAGAGTACTCTGATATCTATAAGGTACTTGCTTCTAGACACTCTTTTTACGCTCCTAACAGGTTTTTCGTTACATGCATCATTTAAGTAAATTGGGGCTGTGTGGTCATTTTCTTGAAATTAAGAGTAGAGTCTATATCATCTCAAGGTTGCAAACTTGCAACTAACGTATACGTGAGGATAGAAGAGCGAACAACTACACTCCCACCAATTCAGAAATGGTAAAGGGTTCGTCCAGAGTGATCTTAAGTGCCCGTAGAGTCACTCAACACAATAGTGGAGGGATGGAGCAATTATAGCTACGTATTCCCTTTCCTTTCTACCTTAGATTTGATTAAAAATGCTTTACTGGGGACACAAAATGAACAAATAAGTGAAGTAATATGGAGAAGGCGTATAATGGTCACCTTTTCAGAAAGAAAGTTAAGGTTTTCTTTCTGTCTTGCTTCTGATGAGCAACAAACGAAGTGTACTAGAGAATGTGCCTAGGGGGCAAAACACTTGTATGTGCCGAGGAAAAGAAAAGGGAGAGATAAACTACTATATAGACTACAAAAGAATACTGAAAGACGCCAAACCCAACAGTTAAACACAGGGCAAAACCACACAAAAAGACATCAAAATTGCACCTATTTCACATAGATTTCATTTGCCGCCACCAGCCTTTCCAATGACAACCGTAGACTTGGTATCTGGATGCTTTTCCTTGAACTCTCTCTCTCATCCCCTATTGTCCCTTATTGTTAGTCGAACATTGAAGCCTTTAATTTTCCTTCTCTTCAATATTATATATATTTATATGTTTCAGGAAGAAGAAGAAGAAAGATCAGAAAAGTGGAAGAGGTTCTTTGACCACCAAGCTGAGTCGTGCCCACCTGAGGAAACTAACAACAGACTGCATCCTGAAGTTACAGGGCAGGAAACAGAGGAGGAAAGTAGCAGCAGATTGCATACTGGAGTTACAGAGCAGGAAACAGAGGAGGAAAGTAACAGCAGATTGCATGCTGGAGTTACAGAGCAGAAAGCGGAGACTGGTCCACAGTTGAGTGGGGAAGGGGATGATTCAAGCGAAGGGAAGTCAGTTCGTGATACTGAAAGGGAAAGGGATCCCGAGGTGGTACAGGTGCCAATACAAACAAAAACGCTTAAGGTGCAAACATGGGCCCAGATTAGACCATCGCTTCATGCAATAGAGAATATGATGAGTGCTCGTATCAAGAAGAGAAAGGACATGAAAGAAGAGCAAAAGACCACTGCTGAAAATCATCTTCCATCAATTGAAGAGGCAAGAACTTCAAGAGGAGAATCTGAAGAGGACATTGAAGAAGAGTTTTATGACAACGAGATAGTAGATGATACAAGGAATGCTCCTCCAGACGAAAGTGATGGTAGTGATAGGGCCTCTTCAGAACCTTTCCCCCCTTGGAAAGAAGAACTGGAGTTCCTTGTTCATGGGGGAGTACCAAGGGACCTGAGAGGAGAGGTATAATTTTAAGATAGTCTATTAATTTAATATGTTCCTCAGAAAATTGTAGTGTTCACAAAACCTTGTTCCAGCTATGGCAAGCCTTTGTCGGTGCAAGGACACGACGGGTGGAGAGATATTACCAGAATTTGCTAGCTCCAGAAGGTGATGCAAGTGACTCCCAGGAGCAGGATAAATCAGGCAATGGTAGCAAGGGTCCCAATGGAGACAGAGTTGGTGTACCTGAAAAATGGAAAAGGCAGATTGAGAAGGTTATTGATGCATGGGCCCTGGACTTTATCATTCAATCTATTTTAAATTTTGTAGGTGTTGGTTCTCTTACTTTCTCTGAAATACAGGATTCTCCCTGGATTTAAGTTGTTACTTTATCTTTGCAGGATCTGCCCCGAACTTTCCCAGGTCATCCTGCACTTGATGAAAATGGAAGGAGTTCCTTAAGGCGTCTACTTTTAGCATATGCTCAACATAACCCGTCCGTTGGGTATTGTCAGGTAATTGGCATGATGAACTCTTTACGCTTTGCTATTCTTAACTTGCGGTTAAAATTTGAGCTAGAAGAAGTCTTGCTCTATGATCTTGTGGTCGGTCTTGTGCTTGGCACAATGTTTATACCGCTGTTTTGGCATCCAACTACCTGGTTGCATCTTAATGAATTAGAAGTTTAAAAAGTGATTGCTTTTAAACCAAGTGGTTCCTTAGTGGAAATAGAATTGACGAGGGGAATCTCGCTGATTATTACCTATTTTTTCTATCTTTGTGGTACCTTTGTTCAACATTGTTTTAGGACCTAGACTGTATTTTACATCAGGGGGACAGAAGGTAAATGATGTTTTTGTTGTTTGTAAATGAAGTTGAAGAAAGGCAGAATAATTATGTTTCCTTTCGTTGTTAAAACTGTTTAGGTGACATCCCATTGAGGGTTCCTCTTTTAAAATGCATTGATTGTTTATTCTTCTTCTTTTATTTCAGTACAATGTCCATCTTCAATCTCTTCAATCTTTTTGATAATATTAGCACTCCAAATATCATGATATGTTCTTTATCTTTTATCTGGTATTAATACTGTTGCAGGCGATGAACTTCTTTGCGGGCATATTACTACTTATGATGCCTGAAGAAAATGCTTTTTGGTAAGCTCATAGGTCATTAAATTACCGATATGGATTCTGAATTATGAGGAAGAGTAGCCATGTACGCTTCAGACCAGATTAGCATAACTTCTCGATCACAAGTCCTTTGCCATATTGATATCACTTTTCTTTACTGTTGCATCTACTAGTTTTCATTGTACGTTATCAAACCATATTACTCTATTTGTTCTTTTTATTATTATCTTGGACTAGATTCCTATTGTGATCAATGTAACAATTATAGTACCCATGCAATCCCCAATCAATGGGGGTATCGGCAGGTGAGGACTGGAGATAGACCTAATCTTTGGAAATATATGCAAAAAGTGGCTGACCTCATGAAGTTTTACCTCTGAAATAGTTGCCCCTCTATACCTCCAAAAATTGAGTAACTCAAGGGATGTTATGCTGATTAACCTTGCCCCCAAATCAAAGCCGGAAGGCATCAGAGAGAGGCAGGCCCTAGAGACACGATTCACTTTCTGTGCTGCTATCGTAATGACTAATTACACTTTAAAATTCAAATTGCTTCTTTTTATTTTCTAAATGAGAGATTTTATTGAAGAGGTCTAAAGTCCTTGAAACAAGCAAGAAACAGAGCATAAAAGACGAGGCCTATATGCAACAAAGAGTTCTAGTACTAAAAGACTACAACACAAGAGTCTCGGATCTGGCCTAAAACTTTAAAAGGAGTAGACCAGTTTTACATGAAAGAAAATTCTCTCTGGATTTCTTCAATGACCTGGAAAGGAGAGCTTTAGTGTGGGCTGGAAAAGTAATCTAATCCAGAATCCAGAGGTGGGACTTTGAAATGCCTTTGAATGCCCTGTTATTTTGCTCAATCCATATTATATAAACTGTAGGTTCTTCTTATGGTCGTATCCCGTTTCAAATATTATTATTAAACTGCTTTTATTGTTCTCTTGAGAACAAAGTGCCATGTTGGGGAGCGATGAAGGCATTTGGTGGGAGACCACTAGACCAGGACAAAGTTGCCAAATGGCTGCTACCTTGGGTGGTGGGAAGTATATGTACCTTCATCTTTCATAGCACTATAAATTCCCTGAGGCTGTAGATTTGTGATTACATCGAGTTTACTTCATTCTTCTATCAATAGATGTACAAAGTTTGTGTCATTAAAAACTTCAAAATCTTCCGATAAATTGCATCTCTATTTTCTCTATCCCAAATCTGATTAGAGACTTGAGGTGCTTCAGTGTAAGTCTTTTTTACGAGATATTTTTGGTAATGGTTCTAGTGCCATCTTATTTTTCAGTCAACTGGGGGGGGGGGGAGGGGTGTGTGTTCAGTGAAAGCAAGTGGAGGTCACACTAGCAATGCTAGGCGATATTCCTTTTTTTTTTTTGGTATTTGGGAATACAAATTATCTTTTGGGAGGAAAGTAATTGCGGAGATTCATGGTGGAAAGGATAGCCTGTGGAGGAAACCGAGTGTGTGAAATATGGGAGTAAGTTGCACTTGAGTATTCCTAGTTGGAAAGTGGCCTCTACTTTGGGAGAAGTCATTTTCTACTAAGCAAACTAATGCCATTGAAGGGTGGGGGAATTAGCGGTCTTGAAGTCGACTTTCTTTTTCAAAAGCAACATTGAAAGGTAGAAAGTGGGCTTTTCGGTTTTCCTTGTAGTCAGTCAACCAATTATTTAACAATACAAAGCTTACGAGCTTTCGACTTGTTATGTGCTCAAAGAGTTATTTTTAGCATTGTAAGGTCAGGATATGATAGACTGAGGAGATTCTGAACCTTGAGTTTGGAGTATCGTTACCTCTTGATGTCCTTTTTGGATCACATTAGGAGGAAGAGAAGTTTTTTTGAGGAGATATATCTTTTCATTAATTATATTCTTTTGTGTTTCTTGGTTTACAGTCTTAAAAGTCTGGTTTAAGAAGGTACTCCCTTTTGGATTGTCCAAGCTGTTCGCTCTGTATTTTTCCGTATTGTTATATTTCGTAACAAATGCGTGACTGGTGGAGACAGGGAAGTCCTCTCTTCCTAAAAAAATATACCAAAAATTAGGAATGAATGACCAAAGAACTACTTACCTGTGTTTTATTGCCAGAAGCGTTTTGTCTACATATGTTTCGTACATATTTTTTACTGTAGCTACTAAGTCGCCCTTATGGACTAGTTTGATTTAAATCTCTCAGGACTTTGGTTGGTATTATGGATGACTACTTCGATGGCTACTACTCAGAGGAAATGATAGAATCTCAGGTACTTGTTTCTGTTGTCTGGTGCAGTCTATTGACTATTCATGGCTTTGTTTTCGTTTTCATGAACAGAATAATTGTTTTCCCCTGATTCTGTGATTAAATTAGCACCAGACACCATACTTTGTACTGCCCTTATTAATGGCTCTGTTGTCAGGTTGACCAACTTGTTTTTGAGGAATTGATACGAGAAAGATTTCCTAAACTAGGTTCGTCAACTGCTGTTGCATAATCATCCTCTCAGATGTTAATATATCTCATGTCACACTAAAAGCTTTCTTATTCCTAAAATGCTTCCACTGCAGTCAATCATCTGGATTACTTGGGAGTGCAGGTTGCATGGATTTCTGCACCTTGGTTTCTTTCCATCTTTGTGAATATGCTTCCATGGGAAAGTGGTGAGACTGATGTTGTGTCATTTGCTATGTCATTCCGTTTCACAATTTATTCTTCTGGCATCTTGAGATTGACGTAGTTGTTTGGTGGTTTGGTTTGACTTCAGTTCTCCGAATTTGGGATGTGCTTCTGTTTGAAGGAAACCGAGTTATGCTTTTTCGAACTGCGCTTGCTTTAATGGAGTTATATGGTACCTAGAATTCTATAATTTCCTATTTTGTGCAAAGTTAATGCTGTCTTTCCATTCCAGTCAGGGATGTTAACTGATATATATTAATTAGGGTTAATAATCTACTTACCCCTCAAACTATTCAATTTTTAGTTACTTCCCCCTCCAACTACCGAATGACTTTACTTCCCCCTCTAACTATCCAATTTTTACCTAGTTAATCCAATTAGCCAATTTCCATCCAATTGATGGATGGAAAACATAACCCCAAGGGTATTTATGTCTATCCCCTACCAATATATGTATATATTCCCATCTTCTCCCCCAAAATCACAATATCCCCATCCTCCCACTCCTTTGTTCGTCTCTCTCTCTCTCTCCAAATGCATGCATTATATAGTAAAGCACAAAAACTGCAAAAAATGATATTGTACAATTGCTATTTTATGGGTGAGTTTGCCACTTGATTTTATCTTGATAAAATCAAGTGTGATATAAAATTAAGTGTGATTTTATCAAGTGAGGAAGAAGTTTGATAAAATCAGAGATGTTGCAAAAATCTCAGATTTTATGAAACTATGCAAAATGTCAGATTTTATCAAAAAAATTCCCCACTTGATAAAATCACACTTGATTTTATCAAATCTTGATTTTATCAAGATAAAATGAAGTGGGTAACTCACCCTATGAGGCAAATTAGTACCTATGGCGGCTTGTGCAACATAAGGCTTACGGTTTATCTCATTACTTTAGATAATCTTGTTCTGCGGTAGGAATTTGTGATTAGCAGAATGTGGGGAAACGATAAGAGTTGAGAGTCTGAGACATAGTCAAAACCTTCAGGATTGAGACATTATCTTTCTATCAAACCCTTCATCCTTCAACTGTTTCTGGATGAATTTGAACTTGGGGATGATGGACGGCTGGACGCTCATCAGTATGGAAGAAGAGAGATCATTACCTGGGCATAAAATTTGAAACCCGCATCTTTAACTTGTTCTGTTACTTTAGAGTTTAGATCCACCACCACCCACGAAAAGATTTTAATGAAAACAAAATTGCTTCCCTTCCTGTTTTACTCAACGCAAATATCCATGCCATCTCCCCACAATCCAGAGTCGCCGATCCAGTCACAAGTAGATCAATGGGTCTCTCTGTCTCTCTTTGATCGACTAGGTTGAGGAGTTGAAATTAAGGCTACCAATTTATCCCAAAATACAGGATTGAGTGGGTTTGGGTGGAAAAGTCTATTTTACCTTCCAATTGGCAGCAAATTAAGATCGTTAGGGTTTTTTCCCTACTTTTTCCGTTAATTAACATGGGTTTTGGATGGATTCTACCAAGTGACTAACTTTTTCATAGTTGAAGGGGCAAGTAAATGTAATTGATAGTTGGAGGGGGAAATAAACATTTTTTCGATAGTTGAAGGGGCAAGTAGATTATTAACCCATATTAATTAGGCTCAACTTCTTGCAGGTCCTGCTATAGTTACTGCTAAGGATGCTGGGGATGCCATTACTTTGCTACAGTCCCTAGCTGGCTCAACATTTGATAGCAGCCAGCTTGTTTTGACTGCTTGCATGGGGTTTGTGGCAGTAACAGAAGGTAGATTGCAAGAGCTAAGAGAAAAGCATCGACCAGCTGTACTAGAAGCAATTGAGGAAAGATCAAAAGGGCAAGTTTCAAAGAATTCGAAAAACCTTGCAACAAAACTATTTAGTTTCAAGCATGATCCTGGTACACCAACGAAGGAAGCAAATTCAAAAGCAGAGTCGGGTGAAAAACTAATAGACGGGAGTATTTCTCGGCTGGAGTGTCATTCAGCTAATCTGGATGACTTTCTCAGTGCTTCAACCGTTGAATCAAAAGTAGACTCGCTTCCCGATCTTGAAGAACAGGTAAATTACTTATCTCCATCTTTTAATCACATTGTATTCTGACTTTCTGGAAAGTGACCATAAATTTGTTGCTTGTAAGTTTCAATAAATATTTGCAGACGGTA
Organism: Gaultheria prostrata; assembly: GCA_036023075.1. Lineage (NCBI taxonomy): Eukaryota > Viridiplantae > Streptophyta > Magnoliopsida > Ericales > Ericaceae > Gaultheria > Gaultheria prostrata. The sequence continues at coordinate 14,420 of JAXBDA010002273.1, read as the reverse complement.
GACTTGTTTAATTTTGTGACTTTCGTATGTTTCCTAACATTTTTCGCATTATAGTTTCAACTTCACTTGTTTCCTCATACTATTAACTGCATAATGCATCCTGTAAAAAATGTAATGGTATGACTTCTTTGAGCAATTATTGACTGCAAACTGAAGTTCACGTTGGTTTGCATATAAATTGTGATAATTTCACGTCTTAAATTGTATTTTTGCGTTACTTTGTCTATTTCCTTGCTTATTTTTTGGTTCCCATGAGTAAAGTTAGCATGTTTCTTGTCCCACTAGGAATCTATTCTCCGCATGTGGATTTGTATTGATTGTGTCGTCTAAGGACCGGCTATTTTAAAGCATTACCGTCCATCTACTTGAATAACTTCTACAGTATATGGTACTTATTTTATGTTCTGTTGTGATGTATTCTTGGCACTATTTTTTCCCATTCTTTTCCTTCAGTGTAATTTTGACAGTCTTCTTGTATTTGATTATCATTTCATGCAACTGTTGATTGAGAAATCCTTTCATGTGTTAATTAAACATCAACTCGCGGGTCACTCTGGCCATGCTTATTTCAACACTCTACTTCGAGGGGAAAAAGGATATTACTCCATATGGTCCTCGTTAATCAAAGTATCTAGGGGGTGCAAGACTGGATTAGAAATAAGCACGTAACGGGTTTTTTTTTTTGGGTGTAGAAACGACATTCTTTTGTGCATGTGTTGTTCCTAAGCTCCCAAAGGGGTGACTGGAACTTGATTGAAAACTTTGATGCTTTGCATTATTTGTACCAAGTGGTTGCCCTGAATATTCAACACCAACAGTTTGCTGCTCCAGTCTTCACATGTGAGATATGGCTGTTACTGATCTGGTTTATAAACTTTCTATTTAGATCGATTTCTGCTCGTTGGTACAAAAAATGAAGTGCTAGTAGCACATTGGATTGGATACTCTCTTTTTGCCAACGTTCTGAGCTCACAACCCTACGTACACCATGAAATAAACTACTGTCGAAATAATAGGACAGGTGGCAGTAATATACGAATCAAAGTGCTACACATTTATCAGAATTCACCTCTGGTGAGAATATAGGGCACGCGGTGAAATGAGAAGAATGGATGCGGTTGAGTGTTGATCCATTGAGGAGACTATGGGTAATTCAGTTTGCTTAGTTATAGGTGGGGTCAAAATGTGTAGGAAAAAACGGTTCCTCCCTACAAAATCTGAGACAAAGGAAGGATAGGAAGAAGCTACCTCTGATTTCAAATTCGAAGAAATTCCTTATAAATAGCAGAAGAAATGTAATGAGAAGAAGGGATCAATCCACTTCAAACTCGTTTGATTTCAAATAAAGAAATTCCTTATAAATAGAAGAAGGAATGTAATGAGAAGACACGATCAATCCACTTCAAACTTAACTTTTGCTTGTTTGCTTGTCTTAGGACTAGCAGAACTTTTTAGTAGTTTGTTGCAGTAACTTAGTCCTGTATTCTCTGTCGAGAATGTGTAATCCTTGGAGATTAATAAAACCTTTTATTATTCTTCAAATTTACATTGTTGTGTTTGCCATATTACATCCAAAGAAGTCCTGAAATGCAGCTCCACAGATTCCACCTTTTCTCACAAACCACATTGAAGCACATAATTTGTTGCCTTTGTTTGCTTTCTCTCTTGATCTCAATCCGGAGGAGAAATTTTTAACAATGACCTTTTCAACTTCCATGCTTAGGAGATTGTGCTACTAATGCATAGATTTGGGGTTCAACTTATTAATGACTAGTCTCTTAAGTAATACATATTTTCCTTGGCAGTGATAAGACATTCTTCAAGACTGAAATCATTATCTCTAGGAAATTAAGGAATTTCATCTGTGATACGCAGAAAATAAAATATGCTTTGAAGGACGAAACTCTTTTGCTTGCAAGACTATGACTGTGCAATTATACAGGGGCTGCGTTGGTTTATTTGCTTGATTACTTTACTGTCCTGTATATGCAGTGACACCTTCTTTTGTCTGTCACTTGTTTCATATGGTGGGTGGTATGACTGTTTCCAGTTGTATAATAGTTGGAACTTTGGTAAATAAGGGCCTATACTTGTTAGCAATTGACAAATTTAAGCAAACACTGCACAACTGTTTGTAAGTTTTAACTATTAACAGCTTATGTGCAGGTGGTTTGGTTGAAGGTTGAGTTGTGCAAGTTGTTGGAAGAGAAGAGATCTGCTATGCTAAGGTGTGTTGTATCTGTATCTTTCCTTGGGGTTCTAATTAGACTTGTGTTAGTATGTTGAAGATGAGATGATGATTATGACCACTTGATAACTTAAACAAATGCACAAGTTGTTAATCAGTCTCGGTGCCCATGCAGTGTACTAGAGACCTGTAGGGGATTTGACACCCAAATCCCATCCGCAACGGAAACGTAATGAAAAACACAAAAGGAACACACAAATATTTTACGTTGGTTCGGCCCCAAAGCCTACTCCACGGGAGAGAGAACAATTTTCACTAATATTGAATGAGTTACAATGAGATAAAAATAAACCAACCCAAGCTCTCAAGCTCACTAGTATTTTTATCTCCCTCACACACTCGCACAATTTTCTCTCTCACAGCACCCAATTTTTCTACTGCCTTTTTTCTTTTTCCGCTATTCTGCCGTATCTCTCTCTTACAAGGGGAGCCCAAAGGATTCTTGAAATGCCGATGGTTCTGGTCCTTCTGGAACCCAGCTGCCACAATAATTTCCACCAAAAAAGGGCTCCATGCATTCATTGCCTTCCACCTCTTTTTGACTCCTTTTTCCTTTCTTTAATGCACCTTTGTTTTTCTTTTCTTTTCTTGGTCCTTTTTCGTTTTCTTTTGCCTGATAATTTTATCCCATCAAAGCATTAAAAACACATATACCAACTCACCAAACTATTGTAGCAGTGCACTGCCCGAGACTTCACACAACCACCAAGCCATTTGAAATTTATATTAGCATGCATTTTTACATGGGCAAAAATCCCAACTAGACCTGGTAAGCATTACGCAAGTAGCATGTCTGGTTGCTATTCTGTGGTCTATCTGTTTCTTGAGTTTCAAAGTTTCCTTCACGAGAGCAACTTAACCTTCATTCTTGCTAAAGCATCCAACTCCAAACCAATTGGCAATGAGTGAAAAGGCTGCTCAGGCTCATATACTAGCTTTGGAGGTATTAATTAATCAATGTGGGACAATTTCCAACACTCCCCCGCACGTGCGACCCCTGACTCGCACGTGGAGAGGTCAACAAATGATCCGAAACATACGGATCACAACGAAACATAGTACAACTATGGCACAAACAAAAGGGGAAAAGCCTCGGAAAATCTAGCTCTGATACCATGTTAAAGCATCCAACTCAAAATCAATTGGCAATGAGTGGAGAGGCTGCTCAGGCTCATATACTAGCTTTAGAGATATTAATTAATCCATGTGGGACAATTTCCAACAATTCTGTTTGTAATCTTTTCTATGTGCTTGTAGTATATATAAATTAAAGCAAATATATGATTTGGCCTTCTTTAACATCGCGATTATGGATCACTTAACAGACGGGTGTGTTAAGTCACACAGAGCGTGAGTGGTGTGTGTGCACAATGCGGGAGTAGGAGCGCGAAAGCGTCAATTTCAAAAAGGATTAGTTTTCAGTGCGTCTTGAGAGCATCTAAATTTAATAATATAAAATACCTAATTATATTATGCATTTGTTTTATTTTTATAGGAATGTTATGTATTTGTCTATTTTGTGTGTTTCTACGTAGTATGAAATTTTACTTAGTTTAACTTGAATTCGTAAAACCAGTTTACAACCTAGCAAATAAAAATTAGTAACATGTTATCTCTTGCTTGTTAGCTTAATGAGCAGATTTTTATAGTTATTTCCTTTTCAAATTGTGATTGAATGGTGATGTGGAATGAAATTAGATGATTGAAGAGATGAAAGGACAAGTGTCTTTAACTTGCTACAGACCACTCCACTTGACAAGAGAGGAGCAAAGGTAATTGTGCAGCCCTTTAAAAGTGTGGACCCACTTGACAAGAAAGAAGGATAGGCATTGTGCTGCCCGAGGCAGTTATAGCTCTGTTGTGTGACTGATATCCCGAAAATTCGCTCAGTCATCATTCAATTCGTGATCTAGGAAATTACAGTTCGCGAATTTGACGTGCTTTTGTCCTCAGTTCGTGAAAACGCGTATTAGAGAGCAGAGAGGGACCCCTTATGCACGAATCATGTGACTAAGTGTGTGTGTTTGTCCTTTTCGTTTAAGCGCATTAACTAGTTGTGGATGGTTGTCAATTTTTACACATGAAATGGCTCAGATTGATCGTAAACATTTCGCTCCCTTGAATAAACGGTATTAAAGCTAATAGCCTAATAGGGCTCATGAAAGCTGCACTACATCCATAAGAGTGGTTCTTGTTCCTTTCAGAGCTGAGGAGCTTGAGACAGCACTGATGGAGATGGTCAAGCAAGATAATCGACGAGAATTGAGTGCTCGGGTAAATTTTTTTTGAACACTTATGACCACTGTTCTTCTGGCATACCATCTGACATTCTCTGTGTGTGTGTGTGTGTGCGCGCGCGCATGAGTGCATGAGTGTTTATTTCTCTCATCGAACATTGACTACACAAAGGTTGCAAGATAAATTCATCATGGTCTAGGCTGTAATGTAAGAAGAAATCTAGGTGAAATCTGCTTCTCCTAGATTTGATGACCTCCCTTGTTCTGGGCAATGCACATTCCTTTGTGTAAGCAATCAGAGACAAAAACACTTGTTTATGAGAAGCACAAGCACTTCAGTGATCTTTTGGTATTACCTATACACTGCTCAGTTACTAGTGACTTAGTTCTATGTTACTGCTCAAAAGAAAAAAAAAAAAAAAAAAGACAGAGAAAGGATGCAACACTAACATAGCAATGGTATTAAGGCTTCTGATGATTTTGAAACTGTTCCGTAGTTGGCACCTAATTCAGCTAGTTCCTGTATCTGCAACACTAATATAACAATGATATTAAGGCTTCTGATGATTTTGAAACTGTTCCATAGTTGGCACCTCCTGTATCTCTTTTCCCCTATCCATTTTCTCCACCAAGTCAGTTTTTATGCTTACACATCGAGGGTTGGCAGGTTGAGCAGTTGGAGCAAGAGGTTGCTGAGCTACGGCAGGCCCTTTCTGACAAAAAAGAACAGGAAAATGCGATGCTTCAGGTTTAAATTTTCCAATTCTTTTCTGTGACATCTACTAGGAAAATGCAATCCGATGTATCCCTATATATGAATGTTACTGTTATTTGTACTTAACATTTTTCAACTGTAGGTCCTGATGCGGGTTGAGCAAGAACAGAAGTTAACTGAAGATGCTCGCTTCTTTGCTGAGCAAGATGCAGCTGCTCAGAGATACGTTGTGCAAATGCTTCAGGTTCTTTCTCCTCTTTGCATTTCATCTTGTTAAACAAAATAGACGTATTGGTCTCAATTCATTCTCCATCCGCGAATGGAATAGCCTAAGGACATTTTGTTGCACATGGGAGGAAGTTAAGAAATAATTGTAGGGCATATGTCCTTGTCAATTTCCTTGGTGGAACCTTTTCTTCTTGCAGATCAAGTGTTGCAATAAACCCTAGTAAGTTGCCGATCAGAAAAGAAATAAACCCTTGTGCAGGGATGGCTTGAACGAAAATGTCAGCGGTTTTAGGTTTTACTCATCTGACCTGAGTTCTCTAATTACTTTATAGCTGACTGCCAATTCACGCTGCTCTAGAGATTAGGATAAAAACAAGTAAAAAAGAGGTGTTCGTTGGTAACTTATTATCCTATCATTTTTATAAAATTCAGGGACTTTTCTCCACCTCTTTCCAAGGGGAAGTCATTAGTTGTCTAAAACTGTCTAGATATTAGATAACCCATTATCTCTTCATCATGACAATGCAACCTAAAACCCCCACAGAAGTTTATCATTTAAAATGGGGATAAAGCTTCCTGGACCCTGATCCAATGTTTTCTGGGGGAAAGCAATCGAAACGATGATCTTGTATCGACTAATTCTTTCATCTCGTTTATCTTGCATCCACACCTGGTTTAATAATAGGTATCTTTCACTCACTTTGTCATCTTCTGAGGCATGGCTATATTTATTCTCATCCAAGCATTTCTTTTACGCAGGAAAAATGTGAAAAGGCTGTGGCTTCGCTTGCTCAAATGGAGAAGAGGGCAGTAATGGCAGAAACCATGTTGGAGGCTACAGTGCAATATGAGCACGGCCAAGTTAGAGCAGTATCTTCCCCACGGTACACAGGAATTCTTGAGCTTTTGACATTCATGAAAACATTTTTATTTTGGTAGCAAAGAGCATGAAAAGTTGTAGTCATTGTACTTACTGGTAGAACGAGGATTACTAGTGTGTCTGTGTATATAATTAATAGCACTGGTATGTTATGCTGGTTGACAATGACATGAACACTTCCATGTATGAATCAACGGTAAACAGCGCTACATGTGAATTTACTAATGAGGGCTAGTTATAATTGGAATAGAAGAAGAAACTATAGAATCCCTCTTGATCCCTGAATCATCATTCACTTGAATTGATGATTAAAAAAATTAAAAAAATTAAAAAAAAAAAATCATTCACTTGAGTAAAGTTTGTGTCACTCGATACTCGACAGCTCCAGAAACTATTCTTATATTTGTTGAACTGATTCTGCCTTAAGATACAAAGACTGAATATAATCAGGAGTTCTCGTCTGCTTTGTTTTATTTTTTTGGTTCAGGTAGCTTTCAATTTATGTTTTTGATGACTTGTGCCAAGTGAGAATGACACACCACCAACACTAGGGACAATTCACCCGTATACCTCTAGAATAATAAACTGGGAAAGGTGTTGGTTTATGTTCGTGTTTGTAAGCGGTGGTGTTTTTTTTCTGATTCTAGATGAAAATGGTGTTTTATGATCTTGCATGTTTATAGGTCTGTGCGTCCAGAATCTCCAAGAGAAGTTCCCGCTAGAAAGATAGGTCTACTCTCGTTTGGACTGGGCTGGCGTGACAGGAACAAGGTAACTTCCATTATATACGTCGCCCACAAGACTTTTGCTTTGTTAGGCCCGCACAAGATGTTCAGTCATGAATTATGATGTGTTGCAAAATGAGATGCATATACTCTAGGGGATGCAATCCGAATGAACCCGTTGATTGGCTGACATTTCTTGTTATGATCGTTCATATGCTACATGAAATTTTTCCCTGGTATGTAAATTAGGCCTTGTTTGGACTCAGGATTTGTGGACGGATTTTGATTGCGGCAGAGAAGTAAATACAATTTTTTTTTACGTCTTCACAAGTCCAAGAGCAAACACAGCCCTAGGATGCTCGAGTTTGTCTCTTTATTGGAGGAATGTTACTGAAGCCATTATGTTGTCCCCTAGGGAACAACGCATCTGGTTTTTATAACTATGTAGAACCTTCAACAGCTAGGGATGTAATCACCACACAATAATCCATTATTCGGATTATCTCTACGGCTCTTTGTGTACATTGCTCTTCTGAAGGCAAACTTGACCCACACATGCTGAACCTTGTGCTTGATTTTTTTTTTTTGGGTCATCGAGATTTTTAAACCAAAATGACATGAATGTAACAGGGAAGACCTACTGAGGAGCCCAGTCAAAGCAAATCTACCAGTGAGGGACAATTTCCGAGCACTACATCAGTCGAAATGAATGGCCACCGAGAGCAGGAAAAATGATGGGACTCGGTGCTCTTTTACGGAAGAATAGGATTTTTTGAAGATGGAAATTGTTGTTTCCAAGTACTGGGCTACACCTTGTACAGGTTCTGGTAAATAGCTGCCTAGTTTTCTTTTTGTACCTGTACCCTTCATATTTTAGGTATATCGACCCTTTTTTCGCTCTATACTCCCTCATGTAAAACATGTAATCTATTCGTTGTAATTTGTTCATTTATTTATTTTAGCTCGTTGACAGACAAAAGAGGGCAGTTTTTTTCCCTCTTATTTTTCAAGTCTAAATAAAATTTGTTGTTATGATCACCAACCAGTCGAAAATTGGTTACAGATTCTTGCCATGAATGAATCGGTACTAAGCGCAATAATTGAATCTTTTCTCTCATTTCAAGAATTGATTCCAAGATGCCGGCATTGAAAAATTATTCGATGCCCTTGGGGCACCGCATATCATTTTACAAGATACCAGCCATATCGTTTGCCCCTTTTGATTCATTTTGCAAAATATGTGTAGCTTTTTATTAGACAGATTAATTAGTTATCAAACTGACACCATTAACAGCTTGGTAAGAAATTCCTTATCAATATTGACCATGCTTAATAAATTTTAAAATTTAAAGAATTGGAGGAAAACTGAGAAATATTATTGGAGATGGGAATGGAAAATAGGGATTGGTCTCATCTCTAATTTTACGTTTTTTGAATATAATTTGTATCATTTCAAAAAGAGAATATAATTTGTACATTATTTTGGGCCTTGAAAACGGAGAACGCATCGGATATGGGCTACCGATGCTGTAAAACCGTCTCCTGTGGTTATTGCTTTCAGTATACAGCAGGAATATCAAGAGCGAATGACTATTTGCTTTTGTCCCAGAAAATTGCAAGCGTGGAGGCTGATTTCTTTGCAACCCCAGAAATCCACAGACTCACGATTTTTGGGTCTACCATTTGGGATTAAAGGGTGGTTACTAAATCAGTTACGCATCCGGGATCCATTCACGAACATTGTGTCGGTACTGGAAGTCTGGAACTATCATAAGGCCTAATGGAAGAGAAAACTCATTAACTCAACTAGTTCCGGATACTAATTCATTCAACGAAAGACACTTCGAAAATAGAAAGCACGTGAAATAGAGAAAAATGAAATCATGGAATCCCACAAAAGATCTCTCTTGCTGTGATCATCACCATATGTATTTCAAACCCATGAATGCAATATTGTCATGGTTTGATTCGTTTAATAATTTTACAAATCGTACGTGATAATGGAATGGAATACCGTATCTGTACAAATAAAGCAAGGCACAAAATTATGGTGAGGGGCATACTGCGCATACATAAGAGTGGAAGACCACATGTTTGAAGACAAGGCATAACAAATATGACCAAATAACAAACGTAAACGGGCTTTGATGTGAACTTGTAACCTGGAGCGATGCAAAAATTTGACGATAGAAAATGAAATCTCAGATTAACCTTCTGGTTCGGTTCCTCTCCGACCCACTACCACTACCACTACCGCCACCACCATTAAGTTTCTTATCACTGTCCCTTTTGCTCCTAGGAGGAGTAGTAGGGGCCCACCGGGAGTTTTGGACAGGCTGGGTTCCAGGATCGTACTTTTGTGAAGCAAGGTAGCTCAAAGCAGTTACTACATCGGCTATGACTGGACGCATCGTGGGCTGCTCTTGAACACACATTGCTGCAACTGCAAGAGCTTGGTACAACCCCCTCACTGGGTACTCACCTTGGAGCATAGGATCGGCCATTTGTGGGAATTTCCTTCGATCTTTGAATAAAGGTCTTGCCTGCATGAAGTAAAGATATAAGGGCCAGTAAAGGTCTCATTGTATGCGTGAAAATGCTCTATCGTGTCTTTTAAATACCAGTTACAGGCTTACAGCAAACACAAAAACAAGTAAAGGCAGCAGGAATGAACAGTAGTTGTGTCCTAGTGTCCTTTGACATGCGAACTTGGATCAACGTAACACTAGGACACTGCACCCAACATTGGTATCCGATTCCATGGGAAATAGCTCCACACATTTCATCAGTGATAACCACCAATCCACAAAACTAGCACCAATCAGTGTTCTCATTCTTCCTGCTTCAGTCTTCCAATCTACGTTCTGGGTAAAAAGACAGGTTGAATCTACCTAAACTCGAGTTCAGTTGAGTTTGGTCATATTTGATAAATTAATCTGCCTTTGTTTGAATCAGGTATGTTGTAAACAATACTAGCTAATCAAACGGAACCAAAGGATTGAATCAGGTATGTTGTGCCACTTGTTGAAATAAAGTTTCCATTGCCTGCTTATAGGGGTGAGAGATCTTCCTTCGGTTCCAGTCAAGTATGGCAGCTTGAGGTTATCCTATTTCACTCTCGCGGGAACTCTAATCAAGTTTCATTCAACTGCAGAAGAAAGGATAGCAAGAAAGGTAAGAGCTGGGTTTGCTCCTGTTTCGGGGTTCTGGTTGTTTCCCAAGTTCAAAGGTGTAGTAAACCTCGCCGAAGCTCCATCCTCATCAAGACTTCAACGCGAAGCATGAGATAGTTGAGGTGTTGCGTTCAAGCTCGTTTTAACAATGGTTGATTTTTAAGGCTTCCACTTCTATGTTTTGTCTAAGGATCAGGATTTTTGTTTGTTTCAACAATTCAAGTTTGTTTGTCTTTAACTGAGATGTTAGCCATCCTCTGCCCCACAACAACAACTCAACTTACACCCAACAAAATCCAACCCAAACCCTTTTGGGTTTTGTTGCATTGAATCTGCCACCTGTAAAAAGTCAAGTGGAGAGAGAGAGAGAGAGAGAGAGAGAGAGAGAGAGAGAGAGAGAGAGATCTTACCCATGCTACCAAATTGTGCTCTCCTCCAGTTTTTGAGTTGTCAATTGCTTTCCTGCCTGTAATGATCTCCAGAAGAACCACTCCAAAGCTATAAACATCTGATTTCAAAGTCAGTTGGCCGGTCATTGCATACTCCGGGGCACAGTAGCCGTAAGTACCCATAACTCTTGTCGATACATGCGTATTATCTCCCACAGGCCCGAGTTTGGCTAAACCAAAATCAGATAGTTTGGGATGATAATCCTTGTCGAGCAAAATGTTGGAGCATTTTAAATCACGGTAAATTACTGGAGGGCTTGCTTTGACGTGTAAATACTCCAACCCTTTTGCTGCCCCAGCAGCTATTTTCATTCGTGTATTCCAATCAAGTCGTTTCTTGCCAGGTGATACGTCTGCGCAATCAGAATCTGAGTTTGTCCACCCATCACCCCATTATAACAAATGAAACTAGGGACATTTATGTATTGTTTGGTTGCACTCTCTCCAAAACCAGTTTTACAAAAAAATTCTCAGAAACTTGTTCTGTCGATGGTTTGCGAAATTTGTAGTAATGGAATGAACCCATTTTTTTGGAAACATTGAAAGATGATTCCAAATGATCAAACATTGACGTTAAAATGTAAATAAGAGATGACAGAAGATATAAGTATATAACACATACCATGAAGATGGTCCTCTAAAGATCCCAGAGGCATGTACTCATAAACCAGAAGTCTTTGATCTCCATCAGCACAATAACCAATAAGATTAACGAGGTTAGGATGATGAAGCAAACTCAACATCAGCACTTCAACAAGGAATTCCCTGTTCCCTTGCAATCCATTACGATCAAGTTGCTTTATGGCCACAACCTACACCAAAAGCAGTAAAAATGTTTGAATTTAACCGACCATTAAAAAAAATAAGTACTAAAATATCCAAGGTCAATGCTTCGGGATGAGAAAACTATAGCAGTTACATTCTAGTTGGCTGTTATGGAAGTACTTGTTACGTGAAAATCGACAAAATGATAGACAAACTTGTTCAACCTGATCAAAACTTTCCAGTCGTCCTTTGTATACTCTTCCAAAACCTCCCTCTCCAAGAAGACAGTCACCCCTAAAATTTCTGGTTGCAGCAGCCAATTCACGAAATGCAAAAGTCTGGGCAGCTATATGACCGGACCCTCCATCTTTTGACGAATCCTTCACCTTCAAAGGGGGATTTTTCCTGAGGTTCTCTGAGAACCAGAAGGATAAAATAAACAATAAAAAAGATGAACAATTAAAATTAGCCTAACAGGGTTCATAAGAGCGATAAGAGATAAGTAGATTACACACCGTTCAGCTACTAAGCTGACAATTGTTACTAAGTTGCTTTCATTAATATTCTGAATTCATGGTAAGGAACGGACTTCATGGAAAGACATCACGCTAAGATTACCCCATTGAAATTACAAGTGCCCTTTTCACACCAATGATCATCGATATTGGATACAAATCCATAGTCCAGATAAGCATTTCCAAAATGTATACTAACACAAAAGGTCCAATTAAGTTTCTTCTTTAACTCAAGGATAAAAAATGAAAAGGAACAAAAATGTTTAAAGAACAATAAACCAAAGCAATACTATGAGTTGGGTCCAATTATACGATAATTATTGATAATATATGTTCATTGCGGATTCATAATCGTTAGAAATAGTGAAATTATCAATCACTGACATTGGTAAACAACCCAAAGCAATTTGATTACAATTCTATTCATCATATGCAATACAAAACAGTCACCAACCATTAACTATACCGTGTCACCTTCACGATACATCAGACGAACAAAACCAAAATCAATAACGTAAGCTTCATTAACAACAAGTCGCTGCTATTTTCACTGCAAATTATGAATCACAATACTTCTCATCTAGTGGCACAACCTTCTGAACCCTATTCTGAAGCCAACCCACAACATACCAACAGGACAGATAACCAGAAAATAATCAAATAACCAATTTTTCCTTTTATTTGTAGAAATCAAAATACAGAAAGAAAACATAAAAAAGAAACAGCCTTTAATTACAGTGTTCCTGAATATGGACTACCTAGACAAAAGAGATAATGGATTATACTTCAAAATACGCAAATTCTTTAAACCCTAGAAACAAAACACACACTGACAAGTGAAAAAATATTCATCTGATTCACTTAAGTCAACTGAATCCAAACAAACCCAGATAGTAAAAATCACATACTCACCAAATTAATCAGATGATTTTTTCAGTAGAGTGAGATGCTGAAGTGGGAAAAATTTCCAACTTTTTTCTTGAACATAGATGCACAGATTCACATATGTATGTGTGGGTAAGTAAATAATTTGCAAACACAAGAAAGTACCTGAAGTGGGTTGGATCGGATCAAGAACCTCTTTCTTCTTCCTCTTCTTTAGTGCCTGGTCTGATTGTCCGGAGCAAGGAAACCAACCCATATGTCTTCCCCTTCACAAGTGCTAGTAGAGAAAGCAGCTAGGGAGAGAAGGTACCAAAAGCTCAAGAAAAAGGCAAACCGAACACGAGGTACTGATATAGAAGAGAGAGAGAGAGAGAGAGAGTATTGGCTTTAACAACTTTTAAAATTGAAACATTAGAATAGGCAGCTGTTAAATAATTACTACTATATGTAGTGGATGATAAAACGATTATGTAGTGTTTTTTTTTTTTTTCTTTTATCCCGAGGATAACAGTGTTCGGTCCGAACCTAAGTGACATAATTCTTTCAAGAATATTCCTTATTTTCGCTAAAAATCCTCAGTTTTTTCTCTTTTGTTTCGGATCTCCGCTTTTGTTAATTTGCTGAATTATGTAATTTCGTAATACACTTTCATGCTCGTGCTCAATCGCTTACGATAAAAGTCGTAGACATTATTTTAATCTTGCATAGACCTGGTCAAATCTAGAATAGGCCTTTGGTAAGTGTGATCCAAAACGAATATATACCCAAATATCCAATCTTGATCGGAAGAAGCAAAAGATAAGTAGTATATTTATAACTGTCATATTTTGTGCAATAAATTTTCAATTCTTCTATAACTACATACACATTTACACACAATTACATTCTCACTGGGATCCACAAATTACACTCTGTAACGGTTGTAACCCATCCATAAATGCTGACTCTGTGTAAAATGTTTTCGTGCAAGGTTTGGTGGTGGGGCCACTTGGTAAAATATGAGGTTTCCTCGTATTTTATCCATTGTCGTCTTTGTAATTTGCGACTTATGTTTGACTTTTTTATACAATCGTGTTATGTACATAACAATTGGTCACAACAGTCTTTGCTCTGGAATGACATGGGTCCCCTAATCAACTCTGAGTATAAAACAACCTACAACATGTGTCGAGACCAAGTCATTCCTGAACAAAGACCATTGTGGTCGGTGATTGTGTAATTATTATTTTTGTTTTTTGGTAAAAATTTTAAGTTCAAGGGAAATTTAGCAGGAATATGAGTATTTCCATCTAGATACGAAATTCAGTAAATAAGTCTAAGGAAAAGCTATTTCACATGAACATTACACAATATAATGTCTTTATTTAGGCTAATCTTTACTTAGTTTTTGTGGTCAAATTTTACTTGTTATTGAAATCGTGAGCAAATCCCAACACAGAAAATAAGCATGTTAATCTCATTGGTAAACCCAACTGCAGAGAATATACAAGTAATTCCATTCTACTAATGGTTTACATGTCACATGTTCACGTACTTTTGCAATTAATCTCCCAATTATAGTTGACGTAAAAAGTCATTGGGATGGTGGTGACGGTCGTGG
>JAXBDA010002272.1:0-44187 GCA_036023075.1 Gaultheria prostrata | reverse complement strand
CCCTACTCTTTTAACACACAACTTTAAAAATTACACTACACCCCCCGAATGACATGTGTTATGCAATAGTTACCCACGTGTCTTATTTTTGTGCATTGACCCAAGGTTCTACATGAAATTCAATTCCTCGCACTTCCCCATATTTATTCCGGAAAGAAATATTATGAATTTTCGGGTCCTTACACATGGTAATCGGTTCTTTGCATATTCCCCAAAAATAATTTAATAAAGTTATTTTTACACCTTATATTCCCTAGAAAATAATAAATAAAGTTTTCTATCCTCCTTAATCTCCTTTTAGTTTTTAGTTTTTTTTTGTCTTTTCTATATTTTTGTTACATTTGTAGTATATATTTTGGATTAATCATCCGTCTGAATGGGAGAAGTCTAAATTAAAAAACTACCAAATATGTGAAGATTTGTACTCTGTACCATACCAGCAAAACAGACATATATGATAATCTGTTGGAATATGACCTTTGTTTCATGCCCATAACAACAATTGATTATCATATATTGCTGTTATATGGTAAAAATAAAAAAAAAATATTTTTAATTGTTCCATAAGAAATTTGTTTTGCATTTGTTAGTTTTGTCTTAATTTTGTGTGAATTATTAATCAAACAATCCATAAAAAAATAGATTATTTTTTTGTCTTTAGTGAACTTTTTAAGTATTTATATTTTTTTACTTTTTTGTCTTTAGTGAATTTTTTAGGTATTTTTATTTTATTTTTTAAAGCACTAAAACCTATAATTGGAAAGTGCACCATATGTGTCTAAATCCACTAGACCCTACCCCAAAGAACCTAAACCCTCCAAAATTGAACACACCCGCAAAATTAAACACACCCCCAAAATTGAAGTACCTACGCTTCTAAAATCAAACCCTATGAACCGTATGATGCCATAAGTGCCTAAACCTAATATACCCTACTCCAAAGAGCCTAAACCCCCTGAAATTTACTTTGGCAAAAAAACATAAACTAGTTTTTTGGTTTATTCACTGTCTTTATTCAATTTTTTTTCGCAAATGTTAGTTTTGCGTCAAATTTTTGTGGTTTATTGGTCACTCTCAACGAGACGAATCTAAAAAGTATAAAATTATAGTCAAAACTAATTTTTTTTAATAAAGCCAAAAATACGTGGTTTATTGGATTCATTTTGGCTTTATTCAAAAAAATATAAATTTCACTATTATTTCATACTTGTTAGATTCCTCTCTTCGAGACGAACCAATTAACCACCAAAAATCGACACAAAACTAACAAATGTAATTTTTTTTAATAAGGACAAAATGAATAAACCAAAAAACTAGTTTTTGATTTTTTTGCCAAAGGAGGCACCCCAGAAATGACCAAAGAAAGTATAATTTTCAAAAAACGAGTCAGGTTTCTTTTTTGGAAATGACATTGGTGAATTCTCGCAACACTGAAGAAGAGAGAGTGGAATTAATTGGTTCAATTCATGCCATGACAAAGCATCAAACCGTCCGGGTATTTTGGTCCTCGTATGGACCTCTCGCCTCGATAGTTTCGCATCAATAGACCCGAAACATTATAAAAACCTAGAGAACTCAAGCATCAAACCAATTTTCTGTTCTTTTTAACTACTCGGCATGCTTTACCTGGTATAAAGCATATTCTATTTCAAGCTCAATTTGCTAGTCTTTCTTTCACTGAGAACTCAATCATCAGAAGGGAACTTGCAGAATTTGTTGTATTATTTCTCTTAGATTTAGGCCATTATAGATATTCTGCTTGTGTGTAGCTGATATAACTTTTCTTAGCAGGACATTCTTGAGGTTTTGGGAAGATGAGTTATACAAGAAGCCCATTAAAAGAAAATTTGTTGTATCGTCTCTTTTTAACTTCAGCTACAGGTGTGGTTACCCATGATCGTTAAGAGTTTCCTTTACTTTTGCTACTGGTAAATATGGTTGTTCTTGTCTTTATGTTGGGTATTGTTCCGTTTTCTTGTCAGCTGTTTTGCTCCAGGCATGCCGAACTGCTTCAATTGGGGTTCCAGGGTCCAACTGCTATGCCCTTGACAATTCTGGTCACATTTATGATTTTGTATCCTTCTCACTGGCACTGCAAATTCTAGTCACATCAGAGTAGGCATCATCTATTTTTTTAATGTTGGCAGCCTCCCGCACATATCACTCATCGATTGATTGGTTATAACCATTCTCTATCATAACTTTGGAAGCCATGAGGTTGCTGTTAGAGGTCCTCGGCTTGGAGGGTGAAGTCCCTTCGGGAATGTGAGTGGTTGGTCTTCTGGACAATTAGGATTTTAAAAAGCAGGACTCTTTGGACCTGTTTTACAATCTAGATATCCGTTGAAATCACCGCATCTAAATATCACTCATTAGGATTTAAAAGCAGGATTCTTTGGACCTGTTTTACAATCTTGTCATCCGTTGAAATCACCACGCCTAAATATCTTTCATTAGGATTTAAAGGCAGGACTCTTTGCACCTTTTTTACAATCTAGATATCTGTTGAAATCACCGCGTCTAAATATCTTTTCTCCCAAATGTATCCATTGTACCATGTCATCCATTTGATCCCAAACCTGTCATTCCGCATGCTCATCCAAACCAACTTGGAGAGATGCTCATCCATACCAACTTGGGGCACAAAGGCACTTATAGCAGTCTCCCTGATAACAAGTTTAACTAATATTATCGTAGTTCCTTTTCTTATGACCGTCATTACGGAATCTTTAAGGTGTTTCCCTACAACTAGTCCCATACCATTCTTATGCCTATCCTTCCCATTATAATTAAGCTTATTAGCAGTATTCTGTATCTCCTTAGCTCTCTCTTCAACCCACTCAGTTTCTTGTAAGCAAGCTAGTTGATGAACTCTTTTGTAGATGCACAACACTGAATGTTTTTCCTATATTGAAACTTTCAGGGACGTGGGGGTGTGGGGTTGGGTTGTGAAGGATTTTATGTTTTTCTTGGACTGAAACTTTCAGGGAGATGCAGGGGTGTGGGGTGGTTAGGTTGTGAATGATTTTACTTCTTTGCCCTCAATATAGTTAGTTGATGTCACATTAGAAGTTGTAAAAACATATTCTTTTGGGGGGCAAAATTGGAAGTTAATTTTGTGACCCTGCTTAAAAACTATGGTCTCCCCAAAATGGCTTCACCCTTTATATATTAGAGTAGATAACCAACTATTCCAAGGTTTTTTGAAGGGAAAAAAAAAAAAAAACCTAACTCCAAGGTTTAACCTGTCAATGACCCTATATTCTAGCTAGCGAGCAGAAGCCTACAATCTTGGGCAAACTTCTTTACTTGCACTCATTCGGGTAGATGTGAGAACCCTTGCTCATTTATTGCCGCACCCAGGCGACAATGTGATGCCCCTAGCAATTTTTGAGCACCCCGAGGCAGGCGCAATGCGTTGCATGAAGGGAACACGGTGAACGCCCTGGATAACTCATATTCATATTCACGTCACAAGGATCTAACGAGATCTTTTATGTGCTCGCTATCAGCTACCTAATGCACAACCCTCTTCCTTTATTCAGTTTTGCGACCATCTGTTTAGAAGATATGACTGTAAGCAGGGAACAGTCTCGAAGCATGAATTTTTGAAATGGTTCTGGACATAGTTTTCCATTAATTTTCTGCTCAGAGTAGTTGGATTGGACAGCCATTCGAGTATGAGGGGAAGGTACTGTCTTGAATTATAATCATACATCAGTTTTTTATTTCCGTGATAAGTGAAGGTATATATAATGATTTGTCACGAGCATCAGTGTATTGGCCATTAGTAAGCATTTTCAAAGATCTATATCTCATGCCCTTTTCAATTATTCAGGAATCTGACTTGGTGGTTCGATTTTGTAAAGATGTGGAAAGCAGATCACAGACGGTATTCGCTGACACCTGATTTGCAATTATCTTATCATGGTGGTATATGTGAGTTCATAGACTCTATTTGTTGTTGGTTGGATAAATAAAGTGGAGGGATCATGCTGCATTATATCTTAGGTTGTTACTTACCTTTTTCAATTTTCTGGTAAATTGTTTGAGGAGCTTTTTGGAGGGATTAATTTATTCTCAGCATGAGTACCTGCCTCCTCTCCTCTATTTAAAGAAAATTACTCTTGTTCCAAGAGCCATATATAGCATGGGTTATTCAAGGCCAGGTAGATTTGTATCATATGTAACTTACTTTCATCTCTCTCCTTTTTTGTGAATAATTGCTCCATGGCAGACTACAATTGCATACATGATTCAGTATTCAGTTTTACTTTGTAACTTAAAAATGTCGCGCTCCTTTATGAATCCAATTCTGGTTTCACTGGGGAACTCTGTAGTTGCTCGGATTTTGCTGCAAGATTATGGTAGAAAAGGAATTTAAAGCTTTTGTTAATCTACAAATGAGTTGTCTTTTGTGCGATTATATGTACTGCAAATACTACATGGGCCTTGGTGTCCCATACAAGTTTGTTGTGGATAGTAAGACAGCATATAGGGTGGATTGCTACTTGGTGTTGCCATCTCAAACAGGCATTTTTTGCATTTTATGTGGGAAGGAAAAAGAGTGGCTGTTAAGGTCAGCGATTATCCAATGCCACTAAGAGATGAATATGCTATATCCTGATTTGGTGTGCTAGAGGGTACTCAGGTTCAAAAGCTTCCCCATGTTGAAGCGATACAATCATCTACCAAATTCGAGACACAAAAGTGTTTAATGCTGCCATGCTAGACCTAGGGTTTTGTGCACTTTGTAGTTTAGACAATTTAATCGACCAAAAATTGATGTGCTGACAAAACTGCAGGGATACTTGGATTTTGGCAGATTTGACAAGTTTAACTATTTTGTTGCTGGTTCAGGCCATTTTAATTTCGTTCAGGTAAGTCATAATTGATAGTAATACTTATCATGTTAGAAAAGAAATGGCTTAATTGCAAGACACCCCCTCAATTATCATGTTTTGGCAACATGACCCCCTCAACTAAAAAACGTGCCAACATGACCCCCCTAAACTATCAAAATCCAGCAACTTCACCCCTTCCGTCCAAATCCGTTATTTAAGATTTTGGATGAAAAATTGAAAAGTTGACGGAAAATGAAAAATTTACCCCAAATTGCCCTCTCCCATCTCCCTCCTCTCCCCCAGTCATCTCCTTTGTCGCTCTCCAAATCAAACCAAACCCAGATTTCCAAAAAACTTGCAAACCCAGAGTTTTGTAAAACCCAGATTTTCCCCAAAGTTTCAAACCCAGATTTCAAAGTATTCTGAGATTGAATTGAGCCCATGTTCTAACCATATATACTCAAAGATCCAAAATCACAACAAAAACAACAATTTTCACTTTTATATCCCCCTCCCAGGCCTCCTTCAAATTTCCCCTCTCTCTCGCTCTTTAATTTCGTCCCACATCTAATGGAAACCACCAGCAGCAACAACAGCGGCGATGTCGTGGAGGCGGGATTCGCAAAGCTCCAAGGAGAAGACTTCGAGTACTACATGCAGACCTACTCGATCATCCTAGGCCGCAACAACAAGAACTCACCGGGGACATCGACCTCTCTTCCCTCGGCGGTGGCACGAAAAACCTCTCCCGCCACCACACCCACATCTTCTATGACTTCCGCCGCCGCCGCTTCACCCTTGACGTCCTTGGCAAGAACGGCTGCTCCGTCGTGGGCGTCCTCCACCTCCCCGGTAACCCACCCGTCAAGCTCAATTCTCAGGATCTTTTACAGATAGGTGGTAAGGAGTTTTATTTCCTGCTGCCTGTTTGAAGTATCCTTGGGGGTTTGATTGGGTCGCACAGCTATGTCGTAACGGGGAGTGGTGGGGTTGTGAATAGAAATGAGTACAATGAGGGCAGCGGCGGGGATTATGTGTTGGGTTATGCCAAGAAGATGAGGAGAGGAGAGAATGGACAATTGGGTGAGTAAATTGATGTTTTTTTGCTTTTAGAGAATAGACTAAGTAGAATGATGTACATGAGTACACTGAATAAACATTTTTACTCCTTCACTAGCTAAGATAAGTAACCGAGGCTGTTTTTGTCTTTTCACTCATTCCTGTAAAAATATTTAACGGATTTGAGGGATTTGAGGGATTCATGTTGGCATGTTTTTTAGTTGAGTGGGTCATGCTGCCAAAACGTGATAGTTGAGGGGTTGTCCTTGCAATTAAGCCAAAAGAAATAGAACTCCATCTTGTCTTGTCATCATTATTGTTTCTTCCAATACGTCCGATTTGATCTCTGATGGTTGCTTATCAATTGTCATATTCTAAGCAATTAGAACTAATAGTGGAGTTTAATTGCCTTTTGTGATTTGTAATTGAATTCTGGCATATTATTAGCAGATTATCCTCCTCAATATTGACTTTTTATTTTGCCTTTCTTGTGTTGGCCTTTTCCTGTGATATTTTTCTCCTTTGCATAGTATTGGTTTAGTATTCACCTTAACATGAAAGTTTCTTAATTTCCATATGAAGGGAATGGTGTATTTAATTAGTTGATGGCTTAGTAGTTACAGTTTTCTCTTAGAGATATATACATCGCACCCCACGAGCAGGGACGGATATCCACTCTAGTAGACTCTAGTAGGCTAAGAAGCACGGATACGGACATGGGATACGGACACGACACGACATGGATACGTGGATACACAATATTCCAAATACTAGGACACAATATGTTGGGGGATACGTTATATAATATTAAATTTATATATATACCTAAAAAACTGAGAAAAAACAGAAAAAGAAAATAGTAAACTGAGAATAAAATTTTTTAGGGCTGATTTGCGTCTAACGTTGAAGGGAGAAGAAGAACGATATTTGTTTGTTGGATATGTGTTATTAAACATTTTACCCCATACTTGTTGGGTATTGCTTTATTATTCTATTTAAATTTAAAAATTACAGTTTTTACCCTGTTTCAAGTTTTGAAAATTGTATTTTGACCCATAAAGTGTCCCAAAATGTATCTGTAGCATGTCGGAGCTTATCGGAAAACCTATTGGACACGTATCGAGTCCGGGATACGAATTAGTTTACCCGGGAGAGTGTCCGTGTTTCTTAGCTAGTGGGGGCACATTACTAATCAAATTGTGAAAATTCTTTTCCGTAATCAACCATCATAAAATCATGCTGAATCACCACGTTCGTTGCTTACTATAAAATTTGTAGTGCATAAAAGGATGTAAAAATGAGCACATAATCTTAGACAAAACTTTTAGAGTTTGTTTTTTTATTGACATCGACAAGTTTTTAGAATGATCGGGTTTATCGAGATGGTTTTATTAATGACGTTCCATTAAGATATTTATCCAGGACAGTTCAAAATAAAAAGAATGAAGCGGTAAAAGCTCCAAATAGACAAACAGTTTATAAACTAACAATTATAAATGAACCCAACAACGCAAGTTGAAGCCTAGAATTAATTGTATACATATATAAATGTGTATGCTAAATATAATTAATACTATGCATATATAAATGTGTATTGTAAATATAGGACACTTTCTGATCTTGTAATTATAAATCAAGTTCATTGGTGGTAGGTGATATGAGGCAACTTGCAGGATGAGCAAAATGGGTTTTACGTGAATGGCATACCTTTTATTTAGGATCAAGATTGATAGATTGGTTTGATCAAATTCATAATAAAACTAATGGTAGGGTATAGGGCTCTTTTGTAATCGCCTTCTTTTGTACATGGGCGGCTCCCTTAATGCCTTGTTTCTAATATATATTTACTTATCAAATAACAATTTTATTATTGGTTGTTTGAATTTTTTTTTTGGTTGCTGTTAAAGTAGCAGTTTGGGAAATGACTTAGAGCCTCTGCTTTCACTGCTCCTCTTAACTTCTAGAGTGTCATAACTACTTTGCTCTCAAACATTACACTTCTTGGCCCTTTCGGCTTTCCACAAGTGCGATGATGAAGTTAAATTCGAATTCTGTGAAACGCTTGCCCACCTAATATATATTCCGGAAGTTTGGTATCTAATCTTTTATGGATCTTGTTTGCTTGAGCTGCTTAATATTTATCTAGTCAAATTCGCTTTACATACAGGAATTTTACAATGGTGATTTGATAAATTGCGAGCATAGTTATGACAAAATGGGACGTACAGCTAAGGTTAGTGGTGTGATATTCCCCCTTTTTTATCAGTTCATAAACTTAGTTTCTCTGATAAGATTCAGAGGGTTGGATGACAACACTCGCAAAAGTTAACATAGGTCATGTAAAAGTTAACATAGGTTGTGGGGGAAGATGAGGACGCATTAATCGTGACAAGAATCTTTGAACTTCTGTTCATTGTACTCATAGGTTATGTAAAAGTTTTTCCGACTGAATTTCAGGTTAACATCATATGTGGGAGTTGTCCAAATGGTGGATGTAAAGGTATATTTTCACTTCCTTTATGATTAAGTAATTAATGACTCTTGTGGATATGCCTATATTTTGCAATCGCAAAAGTGTTTTCAGCCCTACGTTTGATTGCCTTGTATGTGAAACTGGGAATTTTTGGTAACATGATGATTGATGGCAATTGGGAATTTCCTAACATTATTCAACCTGTGGAATGGAAGTCCTACACTAACGACACGGGGAAATGACCGAACATTATGTTTTTATGCTTGGAGCCTAACAAAAAGTTTCTTGTAGCTGTGTTTGTTCAAAAGTTCAAATTTTCATTAGTAAAATGGCGAGCGGTCACATCATTGCTTCTTCTCTGAGAAAAGATTAATCTTGAAATTCTTCTTAGTACTATACTATTAAAGTAGGAGCATAGCGAACAACAGCGAAAATGCTGTTATCTATAGTCTTTTAACGGCAGCTACCCTCTCCAGGGATTGCAATCCAGGGTCGCTAGGCTATTGAAGATGAAGACGACGACACATATTCATTAATATGTTCTGTCTTATTGTCTGCTTCTAGAGATACTTTTATGACAATAGAGGCAATAGTCGGAACGCTGTACCGATGGACTGCCTCTAGACTGATTCCTCTTCTACTCCTGGTTGATCCTATCCAGACAGATCTAGGACTTGACAAAGACCTACCCCCTCAGGGAGATCAACCTCACTCATCATGTCGAAATAAAGTTGGAGCTGATTCGCTAGATATGAGGACCCTAGTAGACTAGTCCCTTTTAAGCCAGATCATGGCCGTGTTGGCTTTTTGTGGGCAGCATGCTTTTATGGTCAGAATTTTGCGGATTCTTCTCTGCTGATTGATCAGATAGATTTATTTTTGTACATTGCAACCTGTACCCAA
Organism: Gaultheria prostrata; assembly: GCA_036023075.1. NCBI lineage: Eukaryota > Viridiplantae > Streptophyta > Magnoliopsida > Ericales > Ericaceae > Gaultheria > Gaultheria prostrata. The sequence continues at coordinate 34,908 of JAXBDA010002272.1, read as the reverse complement.
TATTGGAAGACACAGTTGTTAGTTCTGATTGCAGAACGGTGCAGAATGCTAGTCATAATTACTTGTTCATTAGAAACAGTAAAGCAAAAGCATGAAGACTCAAAGCTTCAGATAATTTGGAAAAGCAAAACTTCGAATGCATTGTACCTATTGAGTTGCCCTGGCCATGCAAGTTAATCAAGGACATGATGAACGTCAGTATTGCGACCTTATGAAAGCCTTTAGCGAAGCCTAAAAGTTGCCTATGCAGCCTTTTCTTTTCTTTATATGTCAGCTTAGAAAAGTCTCAAGTGCTTGCTTTTTGCGGTTAAAAAGAAACATATAATTCATCAACTGTGAATTCCCTTTTTTTATACTTAGGTGAAGTGGCCTCGGTAAATGTGATTAATTCTGCTACAAGGTGCCCACTGTCGAATCTTATGAACTGGGCAATGTTAAGTGAAGGATGCTTACCCCAATGAGCAGATAAAAAAACTCTTCATCTATCAATCACTCAATTCTTCCCCAATTTTAAACTGAAGGATGCTTTCTTAAGATCTCTCTTGTTGATGGTTGGTTCTTTTCTCTATACTCTTGTCTGTTTTATCTTGGCGTGGTTGTTGTAATCTGTGCTATCCAATGTTGCCATTGTTTTTAGTTGGCACATAATCTTAGAATGCTGGCTGTCTGGCAAATACTTCTCATTATCAAGGAGTATACAATCATATAGTTCCTTGCAAATATTTTATCTTCGACGTGAGATAATTTTGAAGTACTGTTGAGGCTGACCTAATCTTATGATTCTACTATTTATTTGCTTCAATTTCTTTCCTTCTTGTTGCCTGATGTGCCTATAATGGGTGTGTTAGAAATAATTGTTTTTTATTGTGACAAAATATTTTTGCTAAAAACAATATTACATTGTGTGAGTAAATTTAATTTATTCTTTCCATATGAAAACCTTTTTTAGCCTAAAATTTGTTTCTAAATGAAAGTCCAATAGAACTCACTCTATATGGACCTTTGAATAAGCTTTTTAATTCGTCTGCTTTTATTTTCAGTCCAAACAAACTCATGCATGTTAGAACTCTTTGGCCCATGAAGAGCTCTTGCAAATCATTTGTGGTCCAAAGACACAGAAGAGTCTGGCCCTAACATTTCTCTCAGCCCAGTCCTGAATTATTCTCAACCGGACATCCGGTTCTATAGGGCGGTCGACCAGTTGCTAATGTGGTCGACCGGTTGTTCAAGAGAACGACGGGTTGCTCCGATCAGTTGCTCATTCTGAAGCTTTTCCGCCGTTGTTGATTTTGGAGTTCTGCAGTTAAGACGTATGAATGTTGCAAATCATTTTTTACGGCTCAACGGACTCAAACTATTATTACATGATTTATTATGCAAAGATATGCCGTCTAAGAAGATTTGGCCCAACGTTCATTTTCCTCCAACGTTCAAGTTCTTCTGGCTATAAAAGGAGAAGAGCTTGATAATGAAGACCACCACCAACAACTCAGAAAATACACAGAGCAATATTAATCCTCTCCCATACTTCATTTTTACATTCTTAGTTTGAGAGTTTTGAGAGCAAAAATTGTTGTATCCATTCTTTCAGAGAGCTTTCCCATTTAACCAATTCTTCTCAGCTGTTGTATTGGGAGTTAGCAAATTCTCAGTGAGTTCGTATAAAAATGGGTTTTGTTCTGTGAGTGATTTTTAGATTTTTGGAAAAAAAACTCTAGCGGTGTGGTTAACTCCTCGGAAAAGTTAGCAGTGCGGTTATAAGGTTTAATCGGCACTAGAAGCTGGTTGTTTAATTAGTGAAGTAGTGACTCCTTAAGCCAGTGGACTAGGCTGAGCAGTGGACAAAGGTCGGACCGAACCACTTTACATCTCAGTCTGCTCTCTCTCTCTCTCTCTCTCTCCCTTAACTCCTTTATTTTTGTATTGTGCAATTTCATTATTTATTTTCTTTGCTATTTATATCTGTCATTCTAATTTTTTATTCGGGTATTTTTATTAGTAACCCCATTCACCCCTCTTGGGTTGCCTTTCGGGGAACAGAGTGTTTAGATATATTTTTTTTTCATGTTTCTGATTTTAAATACGAGGGATAGATATGGTTGAATAACTAAATGTCGTATTCTTTTCCTCGTGTTTTCTATTAGGTGTCTTCTTTATTATTTGAATTAAAGATTGCTTTCCATGTATCAGGTGGACTTGGATGCATCTGCAATGTGACATACGAGTCAGCTTGCAGGTCTTTCTGACTATGGTTTTGCCTTTTTGGTAACATAAATTTAATACTTACATACCATGACTATCCGCCACCTATGCATGCCATATCAACTGTTTTGCTGAAGATGCCATTATTTGCTCTTTTACGCCTCCTGTTTTCAAATGGTGAGAGCTGTCCTGTGAAAGGGTATCTTTATGGAATATGTTAGAGATCAATACAACAAATCTGGAATGAAGAACGTTCCCTCTTTCTTTGGGATTAGGCCCATTCTAAATTTAACAAGGATATTATTTAATGTGTGGGAAAAAAGAAAACAAAAACAAAAAGATAAAAAAACAAAAGAAAGATCATCACAAGCAGCAGGTGACTGGCGGGGAGGGATATGCGAATCGACACTCTGTACGATCCTTAAAGACCAAATGGAAGCTAATAGTGAAATGGGTTCATAATCTGAAAGGGACATGGGTGTGGGATCTTTCATATATGCTGTAAAATATTTTCAGTCAGAAATGGGCTTCTACAATTCGAAAACTTGACAAAGGTCAAATTTCTGCTAAGACATACTCATGCACTCAAACCCCTTCGGACGAAAGATCCCCCAGCTTTTGAAATTGGCATGGTATTTGAGTTCCACCATGGTTGTTCACTGTGTTCTACGAAAACTCTCAAGGTAATGACAGATGGCTTGTCATTATCTGTAACCCTATAAGATGGAGACGACAACGGGGATTATGTTCTGCATGGAAAGTGCACTAAGGCCTTGTGGTTGATTTGATGTTAATTGGATTATTATGACGTGACAAACCAAGTGAGAAAATGCGTATGTAGTTACACAAGTGTGCCTGTGCTACCACCATAATCTTAAGGCTTGTAAGGTTGTGTACAAGCATGTCATTTCTTATGTTTGCTCACAAGTTACAACTATACTTCTATCAAAATCTGGTGGTAGTAATTTTGATTCGTTAAAAGATAAGTAATGTCTTGTTTTATTCGTGTAAAACTGCGAATGTTGGATATTTCGTTCGTTAGGAAATTTGATGCATGAAGTATTTGAGTTCTTTGATTTTTGTATTTCATTTCAGTAAGTATTGCGTACAGAATTTTGGTGCAAATAGCCTCATTAGTAAAGAGTGATGTGATGTTTTTTTTGGAACCGGATTTTTATATAAACAAAGGGAGAAAGCCCAGAACTCAAGGGGAAAACCTGAGGCGAACAAAACTCACTACACTAGGACATACCCTAGCTGTAGCAGAAACAAGCCAAAATAACAAAAGGAAACTAGAATTAGATGTCACAGAGCACAGATGCAGAGAGACCCCTAGCTAACATCAAAACTAAGTTGTTTGTAGTCCTATGCATATGTCTCCAAGAGCTCATCCGTGCCTTAACTGCCTCCACGATCAATCTTTGCACATACATCGAATCATGCGCAACTTGCTGGAAGAACCTACTATTACGTTCTTTCCATATATGATACACAGAAGCAGCCAAACATAGCTTGAAGACACTGGACTGCATAGAGCTATCTTGGCAGTGATTTGAACCCTATTGGAGCTCATGAATCAAGCCACAAGAGGGAGTACCAACGCCACTCATTGATTTAACAACCTTCCGGATAAGAGAAGTGAAAGAACTATCAAAAATTAGGTGTGAATGGGACTTAGAGCCACCATAGCAAAGAACACAAGAACTGTCACTTAGCAGCCCCCAAGCCCTGAGTCTATCCTTGGTAGTTAATCTACCAAGCACTGCCAACCAAAGGATGGAGGGCCATCTTGGAACATGCCATTTGTAACAAACCATACTAGACCAATACACTTCTGGACCCTTGGATCGTAAAGCTTGCCAAGCTGTCTTAACAGAAAAAGAACCACTTGATGTGATGTTATCTATTATAGTGTAGAAAGAGAGAAGTGTCTCTCTTTTTTGAAGCTCCTTCACACTTTTGAATTCCTAAAATTTCCCTGACGGTTACATTACTCTTAACTCTTAAGGACACAATTGTACCCGCAACAAAGACATAATAACTACTCTATGTATACGCGTTGTAACTGGTGCAGAGTTTTGGATGCCACATTATAAACCGCAGCCCTCCCTCCCTCCCTCTTTCTCTGCCATATGAACAAACTTCAAAGATTCATTCTCTGGGCATACCAAGAACAACTATTAACGGGAAAGGTATTGGGAAATGTTGCTTCGATGTCGTCCACTGCTAATGGCAATTCATTTGGTTTAAGGCCTTTCATTACTTAACTTTTCCAAATGCAATTTTTTTAATGGTGCAATAACGTAATCAATAAGAGTTGGTAATTTTTAAAAATTTTATGGGAGTTGGTATAGGATTGCTTTGCCTTTTTAGAGATGTTACCATAATTTTATAGGATTGCTTTGCTTTGCCATTGCTAAAGCATCCAACTCAAAACCAATAGGCAATGAGTGGAGAGGCTGCCCAAGCTCATATACTAGCTTTGGAGGTTATAATTAACCAATGTGGGACAAATTCTAACACTCCCCCGCACGTGTGACCCTAACCGGCACGTGGAGAGGTAAACAACGGATTCACAACATTGGGATCATAACGAAACATGGTGCACTTATGGCACAAACAATGGGGAAATAACGAAGAGAGTCTTGTCCAAAATCCTCCGAAAGCCTAGCTCCGATACCATGTTAAAGCATCCAACTCAAAACCAATTGGCAATGAGTGGAGAGGCCGCCCAGGCTCATATACTAGCTTTGGAGGTTATAATTAACCAACGTGGGACAAACTCTAACAGCCATAATACCAGTTTTTAAATTTTGCTTTGCCTGTTTAGAGATGTTATAACTTAATTAGGATTGTATGGGAGTTGGTATAGGATTGCCATGTAGTCAAATGGAAGACTGATTTTGGGACTTTGCCTGGCCAGCGCATTGCTTTTTTTGCTTTCTGGTAAATTTGAATCTGAAAAAGAAAGGGTTTAATGTGGGATGTGGAATATCCTGAATTAGACATCAAAAAACCCTAATAACTAAAAAAAAAAATAAAAAATTCCACAAAACTAAATTGAACAGTAGTATGGTGCGATGCACACCGTGTGTACCACCCTTCTGGTTGTAAGAAAGGGAAAAGGGAAAAGGGAAAAGGGAAAAAATGTATGAATAAGAATCAAAGGCAGTTGAATGAAAAAAATTTGCTGTTCAAAGAAAAAAGAATCAAAGGCAGTTCTTGGGGCCAGACATGCATAGTAATTACTTGTGCTGAGGTATTTCTTAATGCTAAATTATTGTATTTCTTCTAAACAATGCTTTAGTATTAACGAACTGCACATTTAAATTCTTTATTTAATTTGTTTATAAAGAGTTCTTTTATGCATTTTGTGTCATCTTTGCAATTTGAATGGCTGTCACCGAAAACGCACATTGAAATTTCTGCATCCAGAGTTCTTGTTGAACTTGCCATTCCATGCGAGAAACAGGGTCTTCGAGTATTTGAAGGCTTCACTGTTGGTTTTCATCCACGGTCGTGGGAATTAGTAAGTAACTTTTCTGGTGTTGTCACTGCTAGAAATATGGATATTTTGTTTTTGTATACAGGCTCATTACGTGTCTAATAATTTTGCTTCTTGTGAATTGTTAGGTATACAATGGCTTGACTCAATTTGGTTTCGAGAAGTCCCACCATGAATTTAGGTGAAGGAAATGAATCAAGTTTTCTTTTGCTCCGCATTTTATTTCCTTCTTTAATATCTGCTTTTTGTGTATACTTTTGCTTTGTTTCCTGTTATGAGATTGTATGAGTAGACATCTAAAATTCATCCTTCCTTATTCTTTATTAGACATCGACATACTGTCATTCTGTTACTCAATGTCATACTGTTTTGGTCCTTTTAAAAGAAAACATCCATTCTGCTCAATCATCCATCATATCTCCTAGTGTAACCTTTGGAATTACTTATACAATGTGTGCGCCTTTGGACTGGAAGCTACATTTACCAATCATTAGACACATATGTTATATATCCAATTGTACAAGACAAAGTCCCCTTTCAGCTGGATAAATTAGATTGTTGCAACAAACTTACTGGCATTATAGATGAATTTGTTTTATGCTTTGTTTATTTGATGGCCACTACAATGACTGTACTTAGAATTTCGTGACGTGTGGACTGGAGTAACTATTTGAATTGATATTTTCTGGAACGGAGATTGTTTTCAGAATTTAAACAGTGTGCTCCTCTTCTTGTACTGCAGTACCCCCTTTTACATGGCGGAATAAGTCAGTTACACAACTTAAATTCCAGCTTCACCTCCCTGCTTTTCACCCCTCAAAGAGTCAATCTATTCGTAGAGCGATCTTGTTGCACTTGTATTTTGGCAGTATATGCTTGCTTGCAGCTGTGAGACACTGTTTGTTCATTAATTGCCTTTTAGGTGCCTCCATGCCTTTGCCTACTTCTATCAACTTCCTCATCATGAATATGATAATTAGCATAACCTCATCTTTCCGCCTAGCCACTGTAGGTTACGGGAATACATATTTTTAGAGTGGCTGTAATTTTGACGCAGTTACTTTTGTTTTTTGTTTTACTTTTGCCTCTTTTATGCAGCAATAATTGGAATTTGAATTTCCATAATTTGCAGCTTCAAAACTGAACAGTCTCACGTTGCCCTTTATATGACTGCAATTGCTTCCCTTTCAAATTTAGTGCAGAAACCAACAGTTAAGGTAATGCAATATATGATTCTTCTTCAGATGCTCCTAGTGGCTATTCGAATTTGTGATCAGGTACCTGTTTATTTGTCTTTGTCGTAGGTCTCCCCAGAACACGGCCTTGAGGTTAGGTTATCAGGCTCAGGAGCAACTGGCAGCCAACCAACAACTTTGTCACCCACGATGTTGATGGTGGCTTGGAGATGTATCATTTTTTTGTTCAAAAAATGCTTATTTATTTAGGTTTATGCATGCAAGTAGTTATCGTGAAATGTTATCTTCCAGAGTTATGATTTTTTGAACTTTTTAGTCCTAATTTTTCAGGTGAGGAAGCTGGTGATAATCCATATGAAGTAGAGATTACTGTTCCTGTACAGGGTTACGAGCCCATTCAGTTTACTCTTACAAAAATATGTCGTAAGTGTTCTCTTTCCCTCTCTCAGAGTCAACACAATCAATCGTAGCTGGTAGTGAGCCCTTCCAGTGCTTTTTGATTATGTTGCTTTCAAAAGTCCTTCTAGGTAAAAAATATGGTGTGAGGAGTCCATTCCAAGATGAGCACTGGAACATTTTTTCCCATGGAAGTTTTTTTTTTTTTTTTTGAGATGAAAGTTAAAGAATCATAACATGACAATTTAAATTATGATTTTCTGATCGTGGTGCAAGGCTTATATCTTGAGGTACCTCATGATATATTTCATATTTTTTTTTTGTTATTTGCTTGCACCCTATGCATTTGCTTGCACCCTATGCAACACACCACTTCTCCAGAGGTCACTTACAGGAATCAGACACTTGTCGGACACCGACACTCTCTGGACATGTGTCTGACACAACACATTTTGGATACTCTTAGGATGCTCCTAGGACACATTGGGCACGCGAAACTAAATAGGTGGCGTTTTGTTGCTTATCAGAAACATGTGAATGATGAAAATTGAAAAGATTTATGCTGGAACACTTTTGTGATTGATGCAATGATAGAAATAATGCATATATGATATTTTAATTATAACTAGAACCTTACATTTATTTTTCGTTTTTTTAGCAAAATATATAAATATACTATCTTTTTATGTGTCCCCAGGACCCCAACGTGTCGTGTTCTCTAATACTTTAATATTTTATTGCTTGGGTATTGGTAAAGTGTTGTGTGTCCGTGTTGGTGCCCACATACATCACACCTTTCTGCTTGCTTTCGTCTATTTCCAAACATGGTTTGGTGATCCAATGGATCCCTCTTCACTCAGATATGCTTTTGTGGTTGATTTAGTTTGCACCCCTTAGAGGGGCTATCTGACCAATTTTGCATGACTTTATTGTCCGTTTGAAATTGCATCCTCGTAGAAAATGCGGTTCGATGAAACGGGATCTTAGTGGATATAATTTATACCTTGGATTTGTCCCCATCTTTGTCATTCTACACTGATTTTTGGCTTCAAACATAAATTTAAGCTGTGTGTGTGTATGTGTGTGTGTGCGCGCGCGCGCGCGTGTGATCGTCAGTTTGGATTGGGTTGTCCACACTGTTAGATTTGGTTGGATGCGAAACTAGTAGGTTGCCTTGATAATTTCTGTGCGCTACCGTATTCAGTCATTTGAGAAGGAAGACCACATTCTTACGGACATCTATGCATCCAAGGATTCTATTGGAGTGGAAGGGCATAAGTTATCTATTTGAGAATTTGGCAACTGTCCCCTTTCTGTAGAGAAAACCCCTTCACTTCTTATGCTTACAGGACTGCTTGACACTTGTTTGTCATTGGCAATGGTTGCTAGTGGCCTATCTCTAAGTCTAATACATGAGCAATTATTTGTCTTTATGCTCCCAAATCCCAATGTTTTTTGTTCTTTTCTTGTCCCTTCAAGGTTTTTGGTCATAAGTGTGATTGAGAGTGTATGTGAATCATAGGATGAAGCAGCATTCTCCTAGATTTTGTTGTTGTTTTTCCTGAACTTCATAAGAATCCTTGTTTGATGTTTGCATTAATATCTTCATCTAGCTTTCATATCGCTTTGACATTATTTTGAGAAGTTCTCCTGACTTGAATGATTGTTGTACTTGATTGTTCACTACACTTGTCAATGATCACAGACAAGGAATAAGTTTGGTTATACTTGTTGGCAGTTATGGTTTACAGCAAATCAACCAAGTACCTGAGTCTTTTTAGGCCCAACTCTACTGCCTAACCAGCCGTAATGAATTACTTGCTCATGCTAACTATTGGGTTTCGAATTGACCCTCTTATTTAATAATCGCCAGTTGGATTGTTTGTTTGAATTACAGAATACAGGCAGCATAAAGAAGGAGATGCTATAAGAGGTTGGGCTGTATTTGGAGTGATAAGTTCCATGTATGCCAAGTTCAACTTAATCTTTCTATTTTGCCCTGTGATCTGATTTGTTCAATTGTGTGGCCATTTGTACTTTATTCTGTTGATTTGGAGGGGTACGGTTTATATCATTATATGTGATATTGTGATTGATTAGCCTCTAACTTATCGCATATTGATTTCTTTCCTAGTTTCTTATGTTTTTGTCTTGCACTAACTTTTGTGGAACAGATTTATTGTTTTCTCAACACTATTTTGTTTTGGAGGGTTTGTTTACAAGACACGAGTGCAACACCAGGTAGGATCCCTAATTGCCCTGATTATCATTGTAGATTTTAGCTTTTTGCTCCCACAAGATATGGATATGGTTCTCATCTTACATATCATTTGCAGCATGGTATGGATGCACTGCCAGGCATGACTATTCTGTCTGCGTGTTTAGAAACTGTAAGATAACTTTACTGCACTCATATTGAAAGTTGTTTATCCTCTTAAACTAGGCTCGAATTCAGAATATTACTTTAATGTTGTACGTAAGTCTAGTATTTGGTTGAGTGGACTATGCCATGATTTAGTTACAGATTGGAGATTTAAGAGCTTTTTGGGCATGCCAATGGAGTAAAAATGTGAAAACTATTCAAATCATCTTGACTGAACCTATTTCAGCACCCTGATGAACATTCATTTAGTATGATGCACGCACAAGTGTTGTCAAGTTTTGTAGATTTTGTTCTGCAATAAAATCTCATGCATTTTATTACTATCTATAGTCTTGCATTCAGTTCTGATCAATTTCATTTTTGAGACTCATGACCCGCATCAGAAAACAGTTCAGAGTTTAGGTTTTCAAATTCCATTTAGGGTATGGTACTTGCTTGATGTAAGTTCTCCAATTGAGAAAAATTACTCCCTCCTTCCCTCTGTTCGTGCAACTTGGAATTCCAACTTTTTAAGGGAACAAAATGATTACCATAAAATGTTTTTCGAGTTTCCAAGAATACTCTCCATCCTTTCGGCTCTAAATGAGAGTGCACTTTCTTCATGCTTGCTCTTTTTTTGGATCAGCTTCATGCTTGCTTTCATACTTGAACTTGCTTTTTTGTTGCTTAAAAGAGGAATGGAATTATGTAAACTTTAAGCAGTCAATTTAAAATAAGACAGTATTTTGGTATGTGCAAAAGTCAAAATTAAACAAACAAATAACATTTAACAGAGACATATAGACTTCATAGTTAGACAGGGATGTGCAAATACCAGTTGTTTCCTGGTTGATCTCTGTCTCCAATCAAATTTGATGGACAGTGAAGGGTTTCCTTATTGTTTTGCTTTAAAAGATAACAGGAAAGAAAAGATTAGCAACTTGGCTGTTTACGTACCCAACTGCCAGTTTTGGTGGTGTTTATATGGTTCATTTCTTTTATCACCTCCCGAGTAGACTCCCTAACAGTTATCTGTGTTTTTGGATATGATAAAAATGACACAGGTGAGTGGAACAGGGCATGGTTATTCGAGACCAGATGACATGAATAGTACTTTTGTGAATCAAGCCTCTTGGGAACGTTCCCCTGTATCTACCCAAGGAACAGGGAGAACAAATGAAAGAAAGTATGGTTCAATTTGAATCTGTGGTATTCTATAGACCCTTCAATTTTCTCAGTTTTGTGCTCAGCCGTATCAATTCAGCGATGGTATTGGTACCAGTATGAGAGTGCCATTCACTTTCTGAAATTGGAAAACTCGAGGCATTTGGGTGGTCCTTCCACCATATGAAAGCTGAGGATATTGTTCGGATGCCGTGTATTTTTCATCTCAATGAAAGCAGATATGATTCATGTGAATGCTTTCTGACTGGGACTCAAACAGTTTATACTTTGTCTGAATGCTTAAGTTTCTCAATAGACAGAAATGCAGGAACATCCCCTTTTTTTTGGGTCTGAATTTAAGATTATTCCGGATGATTACACATCCACCCACATACACGGATGTTGGATGAAATTTCCTCGTGTCGGTTGCCATTGTTTCTCCTGCTATATAGCTCTACCTTTTTGCTTGCTTCATACTTTCAAATCTGAGATCTCCTCTGTTTTGCGTCGCCGTTTCTCTTCCTACAGAACATCTGAGATCTCCTCTGGTTCAGTTAAGTGTTTAAAAATATTCCGAATTATCCAAAAAAGTTTAGGTGTTTAAAACTAGAGGTCTAGGTTCTGTTTGTGAACAATAGATAGAGCATTTTTCAATTTTTTGTGGTTGGAAAATTAGTTTTTCCAACAGAGTTAATACAACGTGGGAAAACAACGAATACATTTTCCAAATCTTGCATTAGTATTTTAACATACTCAGGGTGCTTTGGCTAATAAACCAAAAATAGTTTTTTTTTTTTGGTCTTCATTAAAAAAAATTACATTTGTTAGTTTTGTGTCGATTTTTTGTGGTTTATCGGTTCGTCTCGACGAGAGGAACCTAAAAAGTATAAAATTATGATCAAAATTTTAAAGAAGTTTACTAAAGATAAAAATAATTCAAATTTTTGTAATTTATTGAATTATTTTTGTCTTTATTCTAACTGGCCCTATCCACCCGTATTTTATGTTTCCCTTTTTAAGCCCCATCTCCGAGAAAAAGCCCACTTATTCGATATGTTGCCAATAATCTTAGTCGTGGCCCAATTTTTTTTTCCTTTATACTATTCAGTCCGGATTTGATTTTGATTTTGATTTTTGCATGAACAAAAAAATCAGGATGACTAGTGAGAACTTTTATGTACTACTTAATTCTAAAATGGATTGTCCTTTACCATGAATCCCATTGCGATTTTAAGTTACTTTGGATGAACAATCACTTGGGATCGTTACATAGCAAGCGACAATCTCGTATTGGTCACGTGCCGTAAAAGATATAGGAGTATTAAGAAGCATGGAAATTTAAAACATATAAACATAAAACATTCGCTCCCACCACCTTTTTTAAGCCGTTAAAAATTCTGGAGGGAGCTTCCATTTTATTGAAATTAATCATTTACAACAGTGGATAGTAATCCCCACGGACTTCAATAGAAAATAGCATTTCCTACATACATCAACAGTGGATAGTAATTCCCACGGACATTGATTGCTTTGTCAAAAGTTGAATTTCGGTTTGAAAGAAGGATGATCTGGATTCTATCAATAGTTTTTAAATTTAAATGTCCATGACCGTTTGTCTTTTAAACCAAAATTCAACTTTTGACACACCTATCGATGTCTGATCAAGCTGATATTTTGCGTGGATTCATTATTTTGCAGGCCCTACAAGATGAACGATTCAGATTATTGTAATGTACGCTCGGTGGGACCCCTAATGGGTGGCACAAACCCCACATCCGTAAATAAGTTTATCTCGTGACAATAGAATACACTAATAGCCACCAAAATAGCACTCAAGATGCCTTTCAAAATCAAGCAAAATTGTCTAGGAAGAAGTACAATAACCCTCTGGTCAAAATGATGCCCAAAGTTTGTTTTGACGAATTAGAGGAGCAGTTCTCCAACCATACCAAAAGGAATATATGTAAGTTTGCTGAATTAATTAGCCAACTATTCACATTATTTATTGAATGTAATTAAATTGACCTACTCTTCATATCCTTTTGGACAGTTGGGTCCAAGGAGAATAGACAGAACATTGATGGATTGTGTTTAAGTTTTGGATGTCGGTTAGAATTTGTGAAGGAAAAGACAAGGAAAGAATGCGATAAACTAAAGTAGGAAAAATTTCTCTTCTATTCCTTCGATTTTATGCGAAAATTCAGTTTGGTCCTTCATGTTTTAACTTGGATAAACTAAACCTGGCATTTTTTAATTGGTTTCAATGTCAATCCTGTCTAGCCTACCGTTACTAATTTGGACAGAAAATGGTCATGTGCCCTGCACGTAACCACTTATGAGGGGTAGAATTGCCCATTACCCTCCTTACATCATCTACACCGTGACACCAGTTGACTTCCACCTTAAACCTAAAAACCCCCAAACTCATGAAAAATAAATATACTCAAATACAATAGAGATAACCTCCAAAAACCGGAACCGTTGGTGGGACAATCAAGAGTAGAACAAAGGGTAATTACATCTTTAACCCACCAAAACTACCCCTTGCCAAAAGCATATACAACAATTCACATCTCTCCCATCGGCAACACATAAATACACAGACATATACATACACATACATATTCAAAACTATATATACACATACATTCACAAAACTACATATGTACAAGCACATCCATACAAAACAAAAATTGAAATCAAGAACTCCTTTCAAACCCACCGTTTGATCTTGAAACCCAACCAATTGAAATCAATTCCCTTTCAAATCCACCAACTGAACTTCTGGAGAGAGAGAGAGAGAAAGAGAGAGAGAGAGAGAGACGAGGCTACACTGACTCGCTTGCGGTGGCGAGTTACTATAGTAAATGGGATATTGCAGAGGAGGAAGGCGATGTTGTTAGGTGTGGGTTTTGGTCGCTTTGGAGGCAAACGTTCCCACTGAGGAACTGCCGAGGCAGTTGGGGATGCTCTAAGGCTAGTAATTGTAACACCCCTTGTGATGGAGGGTTTTCGAGAGAGAAGAAAGGGGTTTGAGAGAAAAGGGATTCTTTTCGCGTATGGATGGCACCAGAGGTGATAGAGGGAAGGAGAGGGTGAGATTCAAGACCCCCTTCAAAGCCCTATTTCACTTCTCGCCAAAAGTGGCGTGATTCCGTGGGAAAGGGAGGATGAACGGATCGTCGTCGACTTCCGGCAGCACGTGCGGTCCACCCCTCGTCGGATTGTCGTCATTCTTGCACCGTTGTCTTCGTCTCGTCAAGGCTAAGCTACTTCTGTGATCAATACTGGTCACCGGAGAGAGTTTGACCACCGAAATGGGAGGGAAAGAGTTGGTTTCTCACGGTTATTTGGATGACATGGTGAAAAACCACAACCCTTTCTTTTCTCACTAATAAGGGAGATCACACCCCTTTCATTTCTTTTCTCATCTCACCAGCCAAAGGGGTTGTAAGTGAAGAATTATGTTTATTAAATTGAATAAGGTCCTCAAGAGGAATGCTCTCCTTACCAACAAAAGACACAGACACATCGTCTATGTTCTCAGAAGAAGACGCAGGAGATGACTTAGTAGCCTGACCTTCGCCGCCGTTGGTTATTGCTTATGCGGTTGCGACAGTGAATGGATTGTGGAGTTTGTTTACGACAGAAATCTAGTTATGCGGTGGGAAAATAGGGAGGAGGAGTGATGTGGGTGGGTTAATCGAGGAGGAGAGGTGAGGGAACATCGACGGCTGGCAGAGGGAAATGGTGCTCCGGTGATTAGAGTTTGGCTAGGTATCATCTTCATCGTCGTCATCTGCTTTTTTGGAGTTTGGCTAGGTAAGGAGGGGAATGGACAATTCTACCCCTCATAAGTGGTCACGTGCAGGGCACATCACGACTCTTCGTCCAAATTAGCAACGGAAGGCCAGACAGGGTTGACATTGAAACCAATTAAAAAAAGCAAGGTTTAGTTTGTCCAAATTAAAACATGAGGACCCAACTGAACTTTTGCATAAAATCAAAGGGATATAAGAAAAATTTTCCCACCAAAATAGCATTCATAAAAGTTTATTTCCTTTCCTTTCTCTTTTTAAATCTCTATCCAAGTTCAATATCTAAACAAACACAGTTTTAAATAATCGATTCCAAGAAGTCGGTTCCTCATTTTAGGTTAAATTACAATGCTTGATGCAACAAAGTCAAACGAATCTGGACTTAATAATACAGAATTCGCATCCCAAAGTACCTTGCATGATGCCATTGAAATCAAGAAATAGTACTAGCTAAAGAAAAAGTACAAAAGGCCAAACATTGTACTATTATTTGTTTCATTGAATGAGGCCTAATTGTTTCGATCAATGTTTCTGAGTGTTGCTTTTGGATTGATTAGATTAACCTAATATTCACATATCCTTCAAAGGTTATGTTGAGATTTATCAAAATAAAAAATGGATTTGTTTCGGTGTTTTATCAAAACCTTCCTTATTCTTGAGAAGGCATCTTTTAGAGTTTTGGGGCACTCCCACCTTACTTAGATGGGAATAGCTTGAGCAACTGTGTATATGGGAGCAAAATCAAGTTCAGTTTATTAGCTTAGTTCTAGAGTATCATTTGCTGGCAAAGCTGGTGCTCCGCCATCTAAGTTCACTTTATTAGTTGAACTCTAGAGTGTCATATGCGTGTGGCGTTTTGGTGGCGCACTTTGTATGCATGTTTATCTAGAATTCCTTGCAAAGTCACATCTTTTTTTAGTTTGATTAGGTTTTTCATCACCAACTTTTGTAGCTTATACAAAAGCATGTTTATTGTTAGTACAATAATTCAATACACGAATGAAAATAAGGTTCTTCACAATTTACTTTTCTAACATGTATCAAAGCTTCTAACAAGGAAAAATAATAATTCCACATCTTTTCCCTTTTCTCTAATGGAATCTCATGACTGATGTTGGAAAAAAAAATGGGACAGCTAAAAAGAGAGGTAAAAAGATCTAGAAAGGGTCCAACCTATATCTACCATATATATTAGTATTCATGAAAGGGAACAAGGATGGAATCAAGATGGGGGCTAGTAGTTGTCGCCCCAGTTATAATTTAGAAGCAAAAATGCTACTTGTACAATCATTTCGGCTCTAACCATTTACAATCATCTCGGCTCTAACCATTTACAATCATCTCACATACACGTGAGGCCTATACCCATAATTGTGTGTGGGTTCCACATGTATATGAGTGAGTTGTAAATAGTTGGAGCCGAAATGATTGTACATATAACATTGTTCATTTAAAAGAAAACCCTTTTATTACGTTGAAAATATCATCAAATTATACTCTCCACAAATACATTCCGTGCCCTCTACGCAAAATCCTGACTCCGTAGCTGAAGCCTGAAAGGAAATCATTTGTTGTTTTATATGCTATATATATAGTAGCCTTGTGATAGATTGGGACGTCCAACATTCACACTTTACAGATGCATACAAAAATGATAAATAGGGAATGTGTAGTAAGCGGTCAATGATTCTCAAAATCATCCAGTTTTGTCAAGAGGGCAGGTGCTTCTGCTCCCACTTTTTGTGCTTTCTCACTCACCTGTATGTCCTTACCCTCATGACCTGATCAAAACAACACATTCCCTGCTTGACCGACTCAAGAAATGACATATTTAAAACTCAAGTAGTACCAACAGTGACCTTGATAATTACAACAATGATTGGTGTAAAGATGGAGTACTTTGTATACAAATTCAGACACACATCGATGTGTTCAGAATTGTTCAACGAAAATCATTTATTAGTTTATAGGGCTTACGTGCAACGGAGGATTCATGTACAAACACTTTTGTGCACACGAACTTATTCAAATAAGGAAAATGCTAAAATCGACAAACGTGCAAAGGAGGATTCACTATAGAATTAAAAAGTATATTGAAATGTATATAAAAGTGTGTGAAAATGTATTAAAAAATATAGTGTGCAAAGTATACTGTGACGTGTGTTTTTTTTTGTCTTTTTCCTGACTTATTGTCAGCCTAATGAATTGACAATAGAAAAATCTTTTTAATAATTATCCCAACAGATTTATTAATCAACACTTGGTGCATACGATATGATTATTTATGGTTTTGGTCAAATAAGGGACCTTCGTTATCCTTTGGTTGGATTTGTTTAGACTTCTCCTATTTACTAATATATATTTGTAGGCTTGGAGCTTGAAATTGTTCTCCCAGTAGAGGCAAAAAAAATTGAAATATTTTATTGAGTATTTTGATTGTAAAAGCTCAACACTTTTCATTTGTCTTTTCCTTTTAAAATTCAAATTTCTTTTTACCTTTTATTGAGAGTTAAAAAAACTGGTAAAGTTAATTCAAAGGAGGCGAATGTTAGCCATATTGCTATAAATTCAAACTAAAAACAAGCAAAAACAATATTTTGAAA
This sequence comes from Gaultheria prostrata, assembly GCA_036023075.1. Taxonomy (NCBI): domain Eukaryota; kingdom Viridiplantae; phylum Streptophyta; class Magnoliopsida; order Ericales; family Ericaceae; genus Gaultheria; species Gaultheria prostrata. The sequence continues at coordinate 17,662 of JAXBDA010002272.1, read as the reverse complement.
TGAGGCCGAATTTCGGAGGTGCAATTTTTTACTTATAAAATGGATGATCACTACCCACTTTGTTTTAAAATTCAAATTTCTTTTACCTTCAGCTATTCTATGTTTTTTCGAAAGCCTATGTTGTGCGGAGCTGAGCATCTTCTATTCGCTGGGAGAAAGCTTTTCCTAGGCATGGGCCTTGTGCAGTAAACCCCCTACAGGCGGTCATCCGTCGTTGTAAAGTAGTCCCTGACTCCCCGCGAAGATTTCGGGAAGAGGGGTAGTCTTGTGTGTAAGCATAGCATTTCTAGTCGAACCAGCCCAATCCAACTAAGAAGAAACGAATCTGACAGACACATCTTCCCGACACAATCAATCTACCAACACCACCACTACTTCCACCATCACTCCACCACCATCACCACCACCACTATGCCACTCCCATCACCACGATGTCACTAATCCACCTCCACCACCACCACCACTATGCCAGTCCTATCACAACTACCCCCACCACTACCGCCACCATCACTTTACTACTACCACCATTCCACCACCATTACCATTGTCCCCGCCACCACAACTGCCACCACTCCGCCACTCCCACCACCGTGATGTCACCACTCCACAACCACTACCACTACACCACCACTTCGCCACTCCCACCACCACCACTACTACCACCATGGCGCCACTACACAACCGCCACCATCACTCTACAACCACCACCACTACTTCCACTATCACTCCACCACCACCACTCCCATCACCGCAATACCACCACTCCACAACCACTACCACTACCACTACCACTACCACTACACCACCATCACTCCACCACCACTGCACACCTCCATTCTCGAGCCACCATAATTACTAGTCCACCACTATTACAAATACATGGTGACCATTAGTAAATGATAACTTCATCCTCGAGCCATCTTGCCAATATTATTTTTTTACTTGATTTTTGTATTCGAGTATGAATTTATAAAAGGTAAAATAAAAAACCAGTGAAATTAATAATTCAGCTATTTATACATATCAAACAGCTTATTTAATTGAGTGCTTAAAATTCAGTACATGTCAACCAGCTTAACAAATTCAGCATTCAGTACTTAATTTTCAATTTTCAATTTTCAGCTTTCAGTTTTATCAAACAGCCCCGCAACCAATGGCTATTAGTTGGCCCCATGTACTCTTATGCATTTGATAACGATTCAACCATCACTATCCACTCCAGTTCAAAAAAAAAAAGAAATCACTAACTACAAATGAAATGGCAATACTGACTTTGCCGAGTAAAAAAAGTGTTCTAAATATATCCAAAAACAAAGTGTATGGTGTAAATTTCACGTAGTGGCTCATATGTTTTCAGTTCTAATTACTTATTTTATACACTGCACGCCTATCAAGTCGCCATGAGGTTATACACTGTCATGCATAGAGGCCACATCAGATACAGTACCTATATGTGGTCACCATAAATATTAGCTAATTGATTTTGGCACTCCACTTTTTGATAACAACACTCCACTATTTGTCTTTTAATGTCTAAAATGCACATAACATGAACACTAGGAAACAAAAATTGGAGTGCGTATATCAAAATATAGAGTGCCAAAATCATTAAATGCATCTATTATTTACTCCCTCGCCTAAAAAAGTTGATCTAACACGAAAAGACATATAATTTTCAGATAAAAAAAATAAAGTATTCTGTGCATATCTTTTTTATAGACTAACTTTTTGAGACAAATGTAGTATAAGCATCTAATAACTAAAACCAAATTAAAGTTTGTTTCTATCATCAGACCAGACCATGGAAAAAGACCAACACAAACTGAAGCCTCAACCAACTCCATGTTATCCTGTCACCCTATCCCCTTCTTCCACCTCTTTCTAGAGTCTAGATCGACTACTCCATTGAGCATTCTCTATAAATACCAGTTACCCATCTGAGCTAACTACACACAACATTCATATATACACCAAAGTCTTCCTTGATAGAGGTGTTTGTGGAGTCCATTATAAGGAACCTGAAAATAAGTACATACATAGGAGGGGAGACCCTATTCACAACAACAATATGGCTCAATCAATGAGCTTTGTGATTGTTATAACCATGCTTTTGTCTGCCCCATTCTGCCTTGCCCTCAAGAGCACTAGTGGTGGTGGTTACCTCTACCCACAGTTTTATGACAGATCTTGCCCCAAAGCAAAAGAGATAGTCAAGTCTATTGTTGCAAAGGCTGTTGCCAAAGAAGCTCGCATGGCTGCTTCCTTGCTTAGGCTCCATTTCCATGACTGCTTTGTCAAGGTTAGTGAGAAATTGATACCAACTGAAAATAACAGTTAGCTTAATCAGAGCATCTCCAGTACTCGTCGGCCATTTTTCTTGCCAAATTCTTGCTTTTGGAATTGGCTTTAGAATCAACAATAGTTAACTTAAAAATGGCTTTTCGCTCAACATTTGACCAAGTCATTTTGCCATGTTACTGAAAGGATTTCGATGAAGAGATGTAATGAATACCTGTAGTAGCCCAAGGACTAAGTTGTCCATAAAATTAACTAGACAAAGTTGGAGCAATATTGTCCAAAAAGTATGAAGCGAAGTCCCACATCGCCTGGGTACCAAAGTAATATGAAATATATAAGCGTGATGGCACCCTCACTTCATGAGCTAGTTTTTGGGTTTGAGTTCTGCCCAAGACAGTGTAACATGGTATCAGATGGGTAGAGTGCGTGTCTCTAGCCTACATGCGGCAGGTGTTGCCTTGTGATCATGCTGTGCGTGAGGGAGGGTGTGACGCGAAGTCCCACATCGCCTGGGTACTAAAGTAATATGAAATATATAAGCATGAGGACACCCTCACTTCATGAGCTAGCTTTTGGGGTTGAGTTCAACCAAGATCGTGTAACAAAAATACCAATATTTAACGAGCTGTACGTGGATAAAAAATGACTTTAACTCCAGCAATACTAACGTTCGCCGAGCAATATATTGTACGTTGATGTACTAAACCAAATTACATGGCTGTTTATTACCCTATGTGTAGGGTTGCGATGCATCAATACTTCTAGACAGCAGTGGGAGCATAATCAGTGAGAAAGGGTCGATCCCTAACCAGAACTCAGTCCGTGGATTCGAAGTCATTGATGAGATCAAATCTGCACTTGAGAAGGCATGCCCTCTCACTGTCTCTTGTGCTGATATCATGGCTCTTGTTGCTAGAGACTCAACTGTCATTGTAAGTTTCTCAATATGCTGCTCTTTTGGTCATTGAATTTTCGAACCAGTTCTACTGAATTAGCTTTGTTTGGTTCATGTCATGAACTGATTTTCCCAAAATGAAATTTAAAGAAGCTCTTGTTTAGATGATTTACAGATGTATACCGTAAATATTTTATTACCGGCAATGTTTTTTCTAACAAAATTTAAACGAAATAGAATTTGCAATAATATTTCCGACAGTTGTATCTGAAAAATAAAACAAACATAGGAGTACTTCTTTTCAAATGAATTTTTTTTTAAAGAAAATATTTAAAAAGGTATTTTAAAAACTTTGAAGACCATTCTAATTCTAATAATAAAAAGTTATTAAGCGATTTGAAAAAATAGATACTCCCTCTGTCCCTTTTATAGTGTGTACATTTCCATTTTTGGTTGTTCCTTAATAAGTGTGTGTTTTGAAGAGTAAGTGGGTACATTTCCTATTTTGCCCTTAAAAGTAGATTCCTTTTAAAAAGTTAGTGGGTATTATTATATTGATAATGGTAAGTAATGGAAAATAGATGTAAAAGTTGATGTGAGAGAAAAATAATTGAAATTCCCAGATAACACACTTAAAAAGGGACGGATGGAGTAATATTTAGTGTTCAAAGGTATAATCGAGAGGTGTCCTGCAAAGTAAAACTCGGACCTATATTGGCATCTTTTTGTGTTTTCGGCAGAGTGGTGGACCAAAGTGGGAGGTGCCATTAGGAAGAAAAGACTCCAGAGGTGCAAGCTTGAGTGGCTCCAACAACAACATTCCTGCTCCAAACAACACATTCCAGACCATCCTCACCAAATTTAAGCTCAAAGGACTTTCCATTGTTGATCTTGTCGCATTGTCTGGTAAATAATTTTAGCCGACACTCATGAACTAGCTCTTGTTCGGGTAGGCAAATGGAACTCCCATAGGAACTAGATATTGTTCGGGTCGGTGATAGGAATTCTCATAAGAAAATGAGCAAAATACAATACATACGGCTAGTTTGTCGGGCAGATAAAGTTTTGGATAAATAAGGAAGAAAGGTTGATAAGAGATGGATATATTAGAAGAGGGGTAATAAGCTAAAAATGAGTTTGTTTGGTAGTTGAAATAGATGGATAATGTGAGGGGCAAGGGCATCATAATACCCACCCGGATAAGCTTATCCTAGGGGGTGGGATGGGGTGGGATGACATAAGCTAAGACCCTACACAAGTCTTAGCAATCCGGATGGGATAAGCTATCCGGGTGCAATATAAGAAGCAAACACCGGATAAGGATGGATACGGCCTAGCTTATCCATCTCCCTCCCTTATCCCCTTGACAAACTGGACCAATCACTATTTTTCACCTAGGATTACAACATGAAAAAGGAAAGTCAGCTCCTCATTGGACCAAGAAACTTTTCCTTGGTAAACAATTTTTTTTTTTTTTGGTAAGTATTTCCTTGGTAAACATGAAAAATTAATGAATAAAAAGAGAGCGCAGTATTCTAAAATAGTACTAGAAGATTTCAGTTCAGCCATATGGATATTGTCAAATCAAGGGGCACAGAATACAAAAATTCCTGTAGAAAGTTGCGCAAAATGAGCTGTTCACACTTGTTGAAAAAAAAAAAAAAAAAACCGCCCCATAATTTAAGGCCCTAAACAAAAGAATTCTGCTAAACTTTTTTATAAAAGCAAGTAGAAAAGCTAATTTTGCTCTACCGATTTGAATCAAATCATACTACCGAATCTTGGTAAAGACTTTGTGCTCGTCCGACTATTATGCTTTTAACTAGAGAGTCAACAATTCCTCACATGTTGATAAAAAAAAAAACAATTCCTCACATCCTGATATTTGCCATGTAGGGAGTCACACTATTGGAAATGCTAGGTGCACCACTTTCAGGCAGAGGCTGTACAACCAGTCAGGCAACGGGTTAGCCGACTTCTCCCTAGACCAAGCATACGCTTCCCAGTTGCGTTCCCGGTGCCCAAGATCCGGTGGTGACCAAAACCTCTTCTTCTTGGACTTTGTTACCCCAACAAAGTTTGATAACAGTTACTTCAAGAACTTGCTAGCCTCGAAAGGCCTTTTAAGTTCTGACCAAGTCCTTGTGACCAAGAATCAACAATCAATGGAGTTAGTGAAGCAATATGCAGAGAATATGGAGCTTTTCTTCCAGCAATTCGCCAAGTCTATGGTTAAGATGGGGAACATCTCTCCTTTGACCGGATCAAGGGGAGAAATTCGGAAGAATTGCAGGAAAATTAACTCCTAGGACCATATATAGAGTCCTGGAAGCAATAAATATGAGTCTAATATATTCCACTATATTTGGTAGTTCTCTGTTTCTTCCTTTTCTTTTTGATGTTTTCATTTGCTTTCGTTTGTGATTTTCCTAAGAGACATAGCCCGCCGGTTGTGGAGTTGTGGTGGTAATGCAATATATCATTTTGGTACTAACAATTTGGGTGATACTTCAAAAAAAAAAAAAGTCGGAGGGATTTCTAGTTACCATTTGAGACTTTAAATTCAGGTCCCCTGTGAAGTTGGGTTACTACAGGTTCAGTTTGGAACAAGACGTGCGCTTACGGCATTTGGGATTACCGACGAACTCATATCCACAACAATCAACCTCATAGGCCCCTCTTATCACTAATGAGAAAATAAGTATTCACAACAGAATGCCGCAGGAATTCTTAGCTAATAGGCAAATTTGACAAACAGTAAACTACTAACCTTGAAAACAACAGTAGAGGACCAACCACAGCAAGAACAACAAAAACAAACTGGTGTTCAGCAGCCACCCAATAAGAACAACATTAGAATCAAGAGATGAAATTCTGATCTCATCATAGAAAAGGACACTATTAAGTCATCCACTTAGTAAAGCTAAGGAATTTTCATCTTAAACACGATTTGTATCTAACACAGGATAATAAGGCCTCGACTATTTAGGATTTCCAAACAAAAGGAGTTCCAAAAGACCATCTTTACCATCTGCAGCGCACTAGTTAGCCAGATTAGTTTCACTTGTATTAATGACATCTACATTGAACTATCTATAAGAGAAAGTGGCAACCGAAAGAAGTGCTCAACATAGAGTAATTAGATTATAGTAGGCCATCAACCAAAGACCTCTTATAAAAACAATTCACCTTGGTGGTTGTCTTCAAAGCTGTTCCATTGATCTTCTCAGACTCAGATTTCATTGCCACCAGTTTCTCCTTCATAAAAGAGATATTCTCTTGAAGCATTTTCATTTCCGACTCATATCCTTCAACCGCTCTCTCTGCCTTTTCAATGGCTTCGCGAATTTTTGTCTTCTCCTCCTTCAAGGAGGAAGAACCCTTCTGTAGAAGCTTTGCCTCTTCAATCTCTTCCAGCCTCTTACGAAGCCATCCAACTTCCACCTTCACATGTTCAATGCCCTTGATATCTTCAAGCATAGATTTCAGATCCGTGGATGTAATCTCTGTAAATTTCATCCCTTGTAATTGCTGGAAAACCCTACAGACAGTCTCCAGGAAGAATGAACGCAATCTCACAGATTGCAAAGAGTCCTTAGCAATATCCCCAAATTTTGACAATATCTTCCTAAGGAGAGATGCAAATTCCTCCTTCACTCTATACCCATTCACTGTGACCAAAGCAACATTTAGTGCAGAATACACTTCATCATCAGAAGAGTCATATGACATTGCAGCCATCTCAGTAAGGTTAAGACTGGAAGATCGAGTTGGCGCAGCCTTTTGGCCAAGATTTTTAGGAAGTACTTCCTCTCGTCCATTCCCAATGATATTACATGCTTCAGCAGCCTCCATGTCCGCAAGTTGATTGTGGATTACAACCTCATGTGGTGGAGCAGGAGGAAGGTAGAGCTTTTCTTGGGCATGGCTTTGATGAAGATCTGAAGTAAGCGGTTCAACATCCATCAAGTCATTGAGGTTTTCTGTTGTTTCACACCCATTTTCTAACCATTTGTAGTACAGCTGGGTGCAGTCTTCATCACTCTTTAAATTTTCAGCCGCTGAATTATTTGAGACCTGTAAAGAGGAATTGCAATTCATAGACTCATTTCTGCACATTGATTAACTCATTTCTACAACATGATCACACCAACATGAGGATCACAGACACGTGAACATAGGAAATGCGAAGCTGCTTTTCAGCATAATTATATCATCATCAAAACACCGCCTAGTATCAAATAATATCTCAAAGGACTTTAAGGAAGTATTAGTTAGCATTGCATTTCAGTACCTGGTTTTGAAAAGGTAGTTTGGAATTCAAGTTGTCCAAGTTTGGAATATGCTCAGTTGTGCGACTCAAACCATCAGTAGTGTCGGCTACAATCTTCTTTGCTGGTGTCAAGTTAGAATCATGACTAGCAGCCCCACTTGCACTTCGAAGTGGATATCTTGAGGGAGTAGTCAATTTACCACACTGGCCAACAACTGCCCTTCCACATCTTTTGGGGGATCGTAAGGGTGGAGGTGGGTAATGCATTGGCACAGAGAGGAATCCCTAAAAAAATGATGCCATCAACTAGGCTGTTAATCATAAATGAACCGAAATACCAACACCAAATATTTAACAAACTAAAAGCATATAGCAGTTTTGAGGTTCAGGTTTTCCTAATATACAACAGGACAAGCAGCATGGGAAGCTATAGAGTCAGCATAGTCACACGTTTACTAATGCATAAAAAATGAAGTTGTGAATAGATGGTTAAACATTGTATACGAGGAACCAGTAACAACGAGCTGCCAATAGCTACATAAACACATATTACATTTTGTCCTTGTTGATTGAGAATCGTATCTGTGGCTACTGCAGTTTTACCGGTCCGTCTGTCCCCAATAATTAATTCTCGTTGACCAGCTCAACAGGTTGAGTCGAGGTTGAGCTTCCTTCAAAGTAGTGAATCAGAACACCTGCTAATTTTTTTTATTCAGAGAGAGAGAGAGAGACCAGATGTTCTCATTCACTTCTGAAGCATTGTGAAATCAATTTGTAGCCAGCTCCTAAAGATCCTACGGAATATTACAATGATAATTCTCGGAAATAATGAAGCAAGACCAAATTATTGAAGAGAGAACCCTTCAGCAACGATCTTAAAAGATCCTAAAAGGTTGGTTTGATAATCAAATCAAGGTGAGAAGAAGCAGTTAGCAATGAATTCCAGTACCTGGGTTTGAAACGGAAGCTTGGAAGTCAAGTTGTCCGTGGTAGGACTATGCACTGTTGTGGGACTCGACTGATTGGGACTCAAACTGTCATTTTTTTCAACTGGAATCTTCTTCGCAGGTGTCAAGGTAGAGTCGTGACCATCTGCATTTCGAATTGGAGAATGTCCCGAGGGAGTAGTCAAGGTAGCACATTGACCAAAGACTCCCTTTCGATGTCGTCTTGGGTTTTGTGAGGGTGCAGTTGGACAATGCATCAGCACAGAAGGAGATCCCTAAAACAACGACACCATCCCATAACTGTGTTACTTGCAAACGTACGCAAAAAAATCCCCAAAAAAGAATTATGAAGCCATAAACAGTTAAACCCCAAAAAAGATGGACATAAGAAGCCACACCGATCTTTGGAAAACCAATTGACCAAATTTCAGGGGATGGAGATAAACATCATTATTAGATTCAATGAAGCAGGATATGCCAAAATACTGTTAATGGAGATAAATTGTTTGCAAAAGTGAGCAAAAATAAGAATCTAATTGCAGGGTTCGAGCATCTCCATGAAAACAAAATGCTACGTGCTATTCAGGCAGCAAATGCCATAGATAATAACTGAATCAGCATGTAAATTTTTTTTCGTGTGTGGTAAAAGTCATTTTATTAACCAAAACACAAGCAGCAAGGAGGACTAAATCCTGTCACAATTCATCCCTACTACTATACACCAAATACAATCAAACAAGATACCATAAGGACCTAAACAATGGCAAACTTAGTCACTATTATGCAAAAGGCTCTTCCCCTTTTCATCATAATTTTTCTTCTTGTTTTTATTTATTTATTTACTGTTTACACTTGAGATTTAAAAAAAATAAAAAACCAAAAACCCCAATCTAGGTTTGGTTTTCGTCGTCTCCCAAAAGGCAACTAGAAAATGTGTATATTTTAATATACAACACAGAGGGAACGTTTCCCCTGAAAGTATCTTTTTCTGTACACCCTATCACATACTACTTACCAACAGAAGAAAAAGAAAAAAAAAATCAAGGAACTGTAGAAACAGCATCAGATTCATCAAATACAACTCCATCATTTATTTTGATCGGCAAATAGAACTCCAATATTGGGTTACCATTACAGAGGGATTTGCATGTTAGTACTCCACTATCTTGTCCTCTCACTGAACTGTGATGCAGAAAGAAGATGCATTATACATATACAAATGTTAACACACACACACACAGAGAATGAGAAAGGTTACCTTCGGAGACCAAGTAGGGTCGACTTGGCATTCTTGATCATCATCGAGTTTGCTTCTTGTTTTTCTAGGTCTTCCTCTTTTCCCCATTGCTAGCTTCCTTTGTGGCCACTCTCTCTCGCTCTCTCTCGCTCTCTCTCTAGTCCTCGGTCTCACACAACCCACACTTACTGTGCGTTCTTCATGGCCCTCCCAAAAGTAAATACTCCAGCTGAACCTGCAAATTTGTCATTTTCTTAATTCTTGGCCGGCACAGTTGGACAGTGACAACTGGTTGTTTCTAACTGGCTCTTCTATTTCGTTTAGTACTTTTTTTTTAAGCTCAGATATGGCTACACCATTTTTTCGTGAATGTACATTGTACAATGAGAAGGGTCAATGACTATTCAGTGGTGGCGGGAGGAAATATTTCCTAAATAATTGGTCTAAAGTTCATTATATACTTTTATAAGGTGCCCAGTCCATCTCATCTTTTTAAAAAGCCTCGTGCCCAATTTGAATATTTGGTAAGGCCTTAGGTCCACCCAGTATTTTTTTAAGACAAAATTGCCCTTCTCTTTGACTGGAAGAGAGAGAGAAGACATGGAGAAATCGATCGCGAGTGTCAATCTTCAACAATTGGCTCACAGTGACCACCTTCTTCTCCGACGATACGCCTCCATCTTCTCGCTACTTCGCCTCCATATTCTCTCTCTGTCTCGACCTTATCTTTAGTTGTAGACTGCTTGACGTCCGACGACAGCTCAGCCTCTGCGACCCCTGAAATTTTGTCCATTCTGTGAGCTTTTTGGTAATACTATGGCTGATAGGGAAGTGGAGAAGATAGGAGAGAGAATCTAAAACACCCATCTCCTCAACGTTAGAATCTATATATAGCTTTTCATTTTTTGTTTACTTCTTTACTAGTTCTCTTATGTCATTGTTTTATTTACTCACTATGGAACAACATTTATGGTTCTCTTATGTCATTGTTTACTCACTATGGAACAATATTTTGTTGGTTACTGCTATAAATTGTGTACTGCTGTTGCCATTGTTGGATTCCAGTTCCTGCTATTGTTGTCATTTGTGTGATAATGCTGCTGTCAGTTTGCTTCCAATTCATACATGCCGTGTGTTTGACGAAATGTCCCAACGAGCTTTCTATCCTTAAAACACTATTGGATTCGATCCAAACAATTGCATAACTTACCGTACTTGATTCACATGTATTGAAGACATTCAAGACCATATGTTATGTCAGGAACCTACAATTGCCAACTTTTGCCTCATGCTAAGGTATAGCTAAACGGGACGTGAAAGACGTTCGACCGTTGTTTGTACCCGTTTCCTGTTCTCATGAGTTAATGCCACAAGGTTGATGTAGTATTTGCGAGGGAGAGGGTTGATGCAGGAATTGAAAAAGAGGTGAGAATTTGTGAGTATCTCGACGTTGATTAATATGATGGATTTACCTTCACCCCTGGCTATGCCACTAGGTTTAAAAATTCTTGAATTAGGTAACAAGTTAGATTAGTTCCTTTCATTGTCATATTTTGTGACCCGTGGTTAGATAATATTCTTGAGATAAATCTATAAATTGGGTGAGTTTGCTATTGAATTGATTGTTTTTTATTAAAATATCTCAAGTACTATCCCTTAAAAAACATTTTGCAGTTTTTTGCAAGGTTTTTATGTACAAATATCTCTGTAAAAACGAAGAGATAAGTCATAAGTAGAAATTTAAACTAATTCAGGCCATGGATATAAATAGATAACTTCATATATTGAAAAATAAGACCAAATTCAGGACATATGAACATATAGAGCATAAACATGAACATATAAGTTCATACATTCAAAATTAGGACCAATTCAGGACATGAACATGCATAAATACGAACATATAAGTTCATATGTTGAAAATTAGGACCAATTCAGGACATGAATACGAATAGATAAGTTCATATGATGAAAATTCAGACAAATTCAGGACATGGACATGAACAAATAAGTTCCTATGTTCAAAATTAGAACCAAATTCAGGTCATGAATATGCATGAATACGAACAGATAAATTCATATGTTGAAAATTAGGACCAATTTAGGCTATTAAAATGTGCAGATAAGTTCATATGTTGAAAATTAAGTTCAATTCAGGCCATGAATACGAACAGATAAATTCATATGTTGAAAATTAAAACCTGAAAAAATTAAAACCAATTTAGGCCACGAATACGAATAGATAAGTTCATATGTTGAAAATTAAGACCGCTGAAAATTAGGACCAATTCAAGCTATAAAATGTGTAGATAAATTCATATGTTGAAAACTAAGTCCAATTCAGGACGTAAATACTAACAGATAAGTACATATGTTGAAAATTAGGACGAAATTCAGGGTATGGATGTGCATAAATATAAACAGATAAGTTCATATGTTGAAAATTAAAACCAATTCAGGCCATGGATATAAAGTAGATAACTTCATATGTTCAAAATTAGAACCAAACAGATGAACTTATCTCATAAATAAGAACATCTCTGATTGAGAACAAAAAAATAAATAAAAATAGTGTGTCAAAAATATAATATGCCAATAGCTCTAATTGAGAATTGGGGCTTCTAATGTGTTATCAACTCCTTTAGGGCCAATCCATACAGAGTTTTGCTCTGACTTTAAATGGGGCTCCCCTCTAGTGGATAGTGGAATTGATCTTCCAAGATTAGTTCTATAAGTGTTAACTGGGAAGTGCTTTGTTCTGCATGTTTGAAAAGTATGTTGTTCTGGGAAATTTTTTACAACATCTCCCTTATTTTCTTGCTTAGCCCGACGTCTTATCGTCGCATCAGATAGTCAACAACAATAGCAAACATAGTTCATATGATTTGATTAGAACAATATCAAATATGAGTAGATTAAACGAGTTATTCATCCCTTGATCCCAAAAGGAAATCTTGATAACTTGGTAATTACAATGGTTTTTCTTACCAAATTCACATCGAAACAAAAAAAGTCATAAGCCCAAAAATTACAAATGAAGATCATATAGAATTGGGTTCCTTGTCTAATCCAGTCTAATAACTATGAATCTTTCTGAGGGGATTTGGTGGCCTTGGAAGAAGATTTGGGTTCCTTGGTAGCCTTGTCAGCCTTCTTTGGAAGCAGAATTAGTTGATATATGGAAGGACACCACCGAGGGCACTGGTCACACCAAGAAGGAAATTAAAGGAGAAAGGAAATTTGCAATGGAAAACAACAAAGAGGAACAAATAAATCAGACATTGTATGATACTAGCTAATGTTGCAAATGGAAGGAACTAAGAAGCACGCTAACAATTACCGTAAAAAAAAAACTGCAACTTGAATTACATGTTCCTCCATCATTGCTCGAAAGATGGTGAATACAAGTGTAGGAGAGCAAATATACCTAGCAAAGAAAAAACGCATTTAACCCATCCAGCATTTAGGTGAAAATATACCAACGCCAAACTATTAAGAAAATTACTGAACACTCCCAGATTGGTTCCCTACGCATAAAATTGATCTGGAAAAGGGTAAATGCCAATTTGGCACCACAATCTCCCCAAGAAAAAGACTGTTAAAGGCCACAGATGCAATGTGTAAGGTCTGAAATGTTGGTTCATTTGGCATGAAATCTTCTGATGCTCTTGCAGTAGCACTTTTCTTTGAACTGCCAAAAAGTAAACAATTACAAAGTTCGAAGTTTTTTTTTACGAAAATCCAAAGTTGCAAAATACAACCAGAATTTGGAAAACCTGTAAATGGAATCTGAATTGTGAAACATGCATGCAATCAAGTTGTTCTCTTTGAAATTTTTGGAAATAGACTCGTCGAGAGCTTGCTGATACTGTCTAGTAATCGAGCATCTACCACCGAGCCCTGAGTCTAAGGTTTCCATCAAATTTTGGACATCAACTTTGACACCATCGACACTGCTACTAGCAATGGCCGTAAAAAGTAAGATCACCGAGTCTACGAGGTCAATCACCATAGTATCGATTTGGAAATACCCAGAAATCTTAATGAACTTAAAATACTTGGATTTTCTCTGATGCAAATCACTCACCTATACCCAAAAGAAGAACACCACAAATACCCATATATAAAGTCATACAAAACACAATAAGTACCCACAAGAAAATCACCTCCGATACCCAGATTCTCTCATGCCAAACACCATCATGTCATCACTTCCGAAATGGTGGTGTACCCAGGATCTGGTACTTTTCATGTATCTTTAGATATAGCAAAAAGTTCCTAAAATGTATAGATGGATGTCTTGTGTGGGTTTGTGGCAACCCCAAGCAATCTGGTGGATGTCCAACATCAGCTAGGATCAAGAATTGGCGTAATATACAAGAAAATCTGCACAAGGCACTCCTGAAGATCCAATTTCAAAGCATCAAATCCACTAATCAAAATGTTCTTAAATGTCCTTTTGAAGATAATTTCTAGATGCCACTGAGTAATTTTAACAAAAATCACATCACACATTCATTCAGCCATTTCATCAAAAGTTAATTCGCCACTAAAACTGCTAACAAAATTAACAAACAAAGCTAGAAAATCAAAAGTTCAGATAGTGCGCACTCTTGCCTCTCTAACTTCAACGACGAGATCAACCAATAGAACTCGGTCCATAATTGTGTGATTAGAGCTTTCTTCGAAGAGGTAATCAATGAGATAGTCGGCGCCTCCCCTGTGCGAAGTTGATGGCTAAGACCCCATCTCCCAGTAGTAGATCTCTCTCTCTCTCTCTCACTCGTTTACGCATGAATCGAAGACCCAGAGCTTCTTTTCCGAATAACAGTCGTCTTTCACACTGTGTTCTCTGAATCTCTCCAATCCAAATGTTTTCGTACGAAGGGTGTTTGTATTGCGGGTTAATTTTGTAATTTGGTAATGGGAGTGGACTGCAAGCCTTATGAAATTGCAGAGTGGACCTGATACTTTAGGAAATGTCTATAGTAGACCTCCTAGCAACTGGCCCAATATTTCCGGTTGGATGACACACTTCTTGGCAATCATCAAATGATGGGAAGAGGAATAATAATTCCCCATTCATGGCAATGCAAATATCATTGGACGAAACTACCCTCGGCTTGAAAATCCTTCACACAGTTATCATTACACGCTTATTTCCTCATCTCCCAGCCAAACCATTACGCGCTCTCCTCTCCTTTGAAATCGTGAAACCCAACCCTAAACCCCATATCCTCAATCGATCCCATCTGTAATCTTCAACTCTCATCTCATCTCATCATCACCGAGCACCACCACCAACCACTACCACCGGCGATAGACGAAGGGACAGGTCTCTGTGGAATTCCTCGAACAAGGGCCCCGTAAGCAGACGAGGTACGAACCAGACATGGGCAAGGTCTTTCTCTCTCTCTCTCTCACACACAAATCCGTTTCTTTCGTTCCCTGCATCTGAACATTGATTTCTTCCATTTTCCAGAGAGCAAATGAAAGATAAGATCAATCGATAGCAATCTAAGCCCTAGAATTCGCACTTGGAAGATTTCATACGCTAACATACTCAGGTAATCTCTCTCTCCGTTTCTCTATTCTGTGTGTTTATGCCCATGTAGACACCGAACAGTTCAAGTTTTTTCGGCTTATTTGTTTTCAATTGCTCATATAATACTAATGTTCTTGTAAATTTTGAGATTTTGGTATTTTTGTTTGGTTGGGACTGATTTTTTGATATTTTTGAGTATCTCGTTATGTATATTATTTTTATGTATTGGCGATGATGTTGGCCCCATTACTGAGGTCTATTTTTGCAATGGCTAGGTCAATCCAATTGGTACTATGCAAGTGAATTTGGTTCATGTCAATTGGTTAGAGAGAAATACTTGTTGCTCAACAATTTGGTAAACTTGAAGATCCAAAATGTTTTCCCAACTGGCCAAGGATGGATCTTTGGCACGAGTAACGGATGAGCCCGGGCGACTGCCTTGCTTATGTTTCACGTGTCTACTAAAATTATCTAAGTTTTTTAATCTCAGCAATGATAAAATTATAGATGATTACCTGTCCAACATATATTGAACAATCCAACACTCCCCCAACCAAGAGTTTTGGGAGGAATAGTGTTTATCTTTCAAAATACTTTGATTTTGTGTGTGTGTGTGTTAATAGTAGTTATTATTGTAGTTTAAATACTTATATTGTCACAATTACCATCACCCTTTATATGAGGTAATTTATTTTAATATTCGCCCACGCCACCTTGAAATGCTTCAACTAGGAACCAACTGATTGCTACTGTAAAGGGCTAAAGATTTCGCTTTACAATTTTGTTTGGTATTTCTTTGTAAATGAGAGATTGCATCTCTGTACAAGTCGTGAGCTACAATTATCGCACCATATAAGCCCTATATTTGTTGTGAATATCAATGGTCTTGGTTTATTATCCTGATTATTTTGAGTTTGCTTGTTTGTGAAAAAATTATTGACTCCGAGAAAAGAGCATTTTGTTAACTGCAAAATGTATTCCCTTTATATTGTGAATTGTATATGTTGAGTACTTGAGCATTTTGCTTGGGGCATGGGGAAGAGGCTTCAACATACGAGCCACTGAAACACTGCCTTTCTTTCCTCGCATCGGAGTGATTTTTTTTGTATTTCCAGTCTTAGTAGATGTCACGCCCTCATTTTTAATAATCAAATACACTTAAACTCCACATGGGATAAGTCAAAAGTCATACTTATAACCATTGAAAAGTCAAAGTCAATAGTACAAACCCAAGTCAAGTTTAACGTATCTTTAGTCAACGAGTACCCGTACCCGAATACATATCTGTCAAAAGGATTTTATAGTTATTACAAAGTTTGGGATTTTCAAAGATTGAATAATTTAAAGTTACATAATCAACTTCCCAAAATACTAATGACAAAAATGACAAAATAACTTCATGATCAATATGCATCCACACTTTAAGCATCCATCTCATTCTCTTTGCCGGTTACCTGAAAATGATAGGGTGAGCTCACTAGCCCAGTAGTAAACAGTTCTACTAACGCTAGGTGTATATAGATGATAAGTGCACATGGAAGTGGGAAACATGAATGAAATGAACAACAAATTGATATGGGAGACTCAAACAAGTGATAAATATCCACAAAGTACCCACGAGCCCAACTACGTGTCCAAGAATCCAACAACGTATCCGTGTGTCCAATTACGTGTCCATGTATCCAAGTCACTTATTTTCCATTATCCATTAACTTACAAATTCAACCAATTATAATTATAGGGAACTAATCCCTCTGCCGGATTTCACGGGCTCCGTTCACCCATGCCCAGCTATGCTGGTAATATTAATAAACCGTGTTTCACATGCCACGTTCACCATGCCCAGCTACGCTGGTAATAATAATAAAACGTGTTTCACAGGCCACGTTCACCATGCCCAGCTATGCTGGTAATAATAATAAACAGTGTTTCACAGGCCACGTTCACCATGCCCAGCTACGCTGGTAATAATAATAAACCGTGTTTCACAGGTCACGTTAACGTTAATAATACACCAACGTCCTCGTAACGTGACTCATTCTATGTTAAAGTACACCCACACACCAGTCAAGCATCCACACTGGATAAATATATAGTATCTCGTCTACCCTCGATAAATCAGGCATTCCCTCATTTTCTCAATCCATTAAGTAATTCAAGCATCCACACTGGATAAATATCGGGGCAGATTTTCAAATTCCAAAAGTTGCAGATTTTCACCTCTAAGGGGTGGAATTTCAACCCAAGTCCAAATGTGATGATTCAAGCACAAATTTGAGATATCAAGCAACAAAGGGACATGGAGGGAGGTTAAAACAACAATCAATTACACCAAACAACAACCCAATTCATAGATCAAAAACCCAAATTGAAGAAAACCCACTTTAAGGAGATAAACATGATTTTCAAGCAAATTGAGAGCAAGACTAAGATATATGCAACAAATCACAAACATACAACTAGAGAG